>JAFLJL010014647.1:41518-45544 GCA_018398815.1 Conus ventricosus | reverse complement strand
ATAATGGGGTTCCTAACGATAGCATATTCGTATCCCCAGTTGTCCAAAGGAGTATTTCATATGTCTTCCAGGATCAAAATCATCATAATCTCATCTTCAATGCTGCCATGTTTCTTTAATAATTAACTTTTTTATTTTGTTTTATAAAAAAATGTCACAAGCATATGGCTCGATTCTGACCCGCATAGAAGACTGAAGAGCCCTTTGGCGTGAAGGAAATAAGCGAATATTACTGTTCCAAATAATCCATCTACTATTGATGCGGATCAAATTCTTACTGTCAAATTTCCGGACCTAGGAGCAGACGAAGTGATTGTGCCAGGCTCTGCGCGTCTTACTTTCAAAATAGAACTCGCTTCAACAACAGACACAAACAGGACAGTTGTCCAGAATCTGGGACGGGCAATCGTTAAGAAAATTTCTATAAAACTTGAGGGGCAAGAAATATTTTCTTTACACAATGCAGACATATTTTTAACCTATTCTGATCTATGGCTAACCGGGAATGAAAGGGCTGATCTTGCGTTTCAAGGAATCGAAAATGAAGAAGCACTAAAACATAGAATAGGCGCCGCAGATATTAAAGACGGCAAAAAGTATGTAGCCGTAAATTTTGCGTATGGAAATCGCTTTTCCATTCCCTTAGATTTTGAGCTGTTAAAAGCGCATGCGCCATACTTTCAAGGAGCATTAAAAGACAGATTGTCATATGAACTAACTTTTAATGAATACAAACGTGTTATCAGATCATCAGACACCGAAGCAAAGTACAGCATTTCTGATATCTCGTTAGAGTTTGACGTTGTTAGCAACCCTAATTTAGCAAGGCTGATTGAGCAACAATATCAGTCAAAATTAGCAATATATTACGAAAGAGTGATTCATCATACAACATATCCCAGAAGCAGGGCAGACGCTATATGGAATTTTAGTTTTAGTGTCGCAGCAAGATCGCTTAAAGGTATTTTATTGCTGTGCGAAGATGAAGAACCGTTCAAAAGAGGAAGTGAAAAGTTTATTAATCCTAAAATAACGAAAGTACAATGTTCGATTGAGGGTAGTCCTAACCAAATCTACGCTAGCGGGCTTAAACCTTATCAGCATTTTGATGAAATAAGAAAACTGTTTGGAGGCGGGAGGTGTAGAAATCCAACAGTTGACCTTGTGTCTAAAGATTTACATCTTCACAATGTTAGGCTTGATGATTATTTAACAACAAAATACGGTTTATGGATTGACCTAAGGTCAACAGAGGATAATCAGTTGCATGGAAGCGGGAGAAACTGTGAGAGACGTAATAAACATTCAAATTGATAAAGAAGAAGAAGCCGATAAACCGCTTAATGTACATTTGTTTTTAATATATGATGCGCAGCTGAATATTCAAGAAAACAGATTAAAAGATATACATTACTAAATTATTTTTTCATTTTTAAAAAGCATGTCTGTTCAGGTTTATCCAAATGTGCCTACAGCGCCAGAGTCGCCAAAAGAAGGGATAGTAGAAAGCCCTAACATAAAAACCTTTAGATTAACCAACATTACACAAATGCAACAAAACTAGAGCAAGACCTTTCAAAATACAGCAAAACCAAACGAAGGTATTCTGCTGCCTTTAATGCTGTTACATATGTTAATACTGGAACATCGACTATTAGTGCTCTGTCAGCAGGAACGAGTGTTGGTCTCTTAGCAACGGGCATAGGCGCACCCGCGGCTTTACCTCTAGGTGGTTTGTCTTTAGCTCTTGGCCTGTGTTCATTAGCTGTAGGTGCTGCTAGCAAAAATTAAAAACTAAACTCCAAAAGCACACAGCTATGGTTCAACTAATAACAGCTAAACTTAGTTCGTTCAAACTGACAATAAATAAAGCACTAGTTGACTCAAACATCACGGATGAAGAATTTAATCGTTTACAGGTCGATTTTGATGACTATAAAAGACAAAAAGTTTGATCTTCAAAGAAAGGCGAGGACAAGTTTTTCTTCAACAGCCAGACGCCGAGCAGATAAAAAAGGAATGCTTAAAAAAGTAAACGAAACATTAAACTCTGTTCTAAACAGCTCACATTAACAACGCCAAAGGGTGTTTATACTTTAGTTTATGAGTCCAAGCGTAAAAAGACCGTCGATATTGATTCTGATTAAGTATTTTTTTTAATTTAAATAAATATGTTGGTTAGAAAAGAAAGACAGCATGGCTAAGATATATGAAGGCCCAGATGAATTGTTTGAAGGAATGCTCGAGAAAGAGCGTTTGTCAAGAGCACTGAATGATATTGATTTAGAAGTTATTAATCCAGAAAACGTGCGGGCAAGCGTTGTACATGCAATTTCTCAAGTTCCAAGTAAACTACAATAGACCCGCCAGTTAAAGTAATGTTAGCTGTTTTAATCGACTATATAACAATAAATGAAGAAAATCTAGAAGTCTGGGTCTCAACTAAACAGCAGACTATTCTTTGTAATAATGACTTAACGCCCGGTTGGGCAGACCAAATGCTTACGCAGTTTGACGCTGCCGCTGAAGAAGCTAAAATGAGAGGCTCTGGTTGGTCAGAGGGCGAAGTCTTAGAGATCAGATTAAACAGGCTAAGTATGCACCGATTGTAGGCAAGGCTTACATTCCGCTACCTCGAGAGTTGGTTTCAAAGAGAGCAGTTTTAAACATAAAGAATTCAGACGATAAATGTTTCATGAGGTGTGTTCTTGCAAGGCTGCATCATGTCCGCGAACACGCAGAGAGAGTGACTAACTATCGGCAATACACAAAGATCTTAACTTCAATGGAATATCCTTTCCTGTTAGTGTAGATCAAATTGATCAGTTTGAAGAACAAAACAAACCAATAACTGTTAATATTTACACAATGGGATGAGGAAACAAATCTACAGCCCATTAAAGTGTCTAAGAACAGCCCAACGATTGGTGATCCAGACAAAAATCATGTTGACTTACTACTGATGTTTTCACCAGCAGGGCTACCGCATTACACATTGATACGAACAATGAGTAAACTAATGCAGCATACTTCAAAGAATGGACATAAACAAGAATTCTGTAGAAAATGTTTAACAAGAATTCCATCCGTTCAAGCCGCGAGCGAACATAAGAAACACTGTATCGGCCCAGTTGACTGTAATACAGAACTAATTAACGCCGCCCCTCCTGGATCTAAAGTTAGTTTTAAGAACTGGAAACGGATGCAAAATTCTCCATATGTTGTTTACGCAGACTTCGAGTCGCTTATTGTTCCTTATGAAGGGCCAGCGCCACAAAAACTTCGAAAAACAGTCTTAATGAGTAATCATCAGATTTGTTCATTTGCCTTCATTGTTGTCAGGTCGGATGGCGCCCATTCAGCACCAGAATTGTATAGAGGCCCAGATGCTGCAGAATACTTCTTAGAACGCATGCAGAAAGTGCGTAATGACTGTTCTAATAATCTAAACTTATCTGAAATCATAATGACGCCCGAAGACCAAGAACAGTATAAATTAGCCACACATTGTTGGATTTGCGGTTTAGAACTCAGTGAGGAAACCAATCCGACAGTAAGAGACCATGATCACATTAGTGGGAAGTTCAGAGGAGCAGCACACAGTAAATGCAATCTTCAACTAAAGTTTGAACCAAAGACATGGAAGCTGCCCATCTCTTTCATAACTTGCGAGGTTACGACTCTCATCTTATAATGAAAGCAGTAGACGATGCCTTCAGGTGTCATCCATCGCACAGTCATCAGAAAAGTACATGTGTTTCACTTTAAATAACATGTCTTTTTATGACTCTATGCAACACATGATGGGTTCATTAGAGTCACTAGCTATGTCCTTAAAGTCCTGCCCAATAACGGAAGAATATTTTGACCCAACTCTCGTTAGAAAGGGCGTTTACCCTTATGAGTACATGAACAGTTGGGAAAGGTTTGACGAAGATACACTTCCTCCTAAAGGCGCGTTCTTTTCTAGTCTCAGAGGAAAGGAAATCAGTGACTTCCGATTACCAGCATGCTCAAGATGCGTGG
>JAFLJL010014647.1:14018-39018 GCA_018398815.1 Conus ventricosus | reverse complement strand
GGGTGTGTGTGTGCATGTGTTAGTATTTATATATATATAGAGTGACACAAGATGGATAAATGAATTGACAAGGAATGACTGAGCACAGTGCAAAGAGTGGAATATTTTTAATGATATACTAGTTTATAAGTTGTTGCAATATGTGAATTTTGATAATGGCACCACAAACAAATTTTCCTTGTATTCTATGAGGACAAATAAAATATCGTGTATCGTGTATCGTGTATCGTGTAAACTTGTGCCTAACCTTCGGGGCAAAAAAAATTATGTCTGTCATTACAGACTTCTACAATTTTATTTAAGACATGGTTTGAAGTTGACAGCTGTTCATCGTATAATTGCTTTTGATCAAGAACAGTTCATGAAACCATACATCATGAAGAACACTGATCTCAGAACTAAATCCACAGATGCTTCAGAAAAAGACTTTTTCAAGCTGATGAACAACAGTTGTTTCGGAAAGACTATGGAGAATCCCCATAAACGTAAAGATGTCAGATTAGTCACCAAAGAGAACGAAGCAATTAAGCTGACTTCAAAACCTAATTATCAGGACTTCAGAAGATTTCATGATCAGCTTTTTGGCATAATGATGAAAAAAAGAAAGTCAAATTGGACAAGCCCGTTTTTATTGGGTTTACTGTTTTAGAATTATCAAAGCTTTTGATGTTAGAATTTCTTTATGACTACTTTAAGCCCCTGTATCCTGAGTCCAGAGTGCTTTACAAAGATACAGATAGTTTTGTTATAGATATCCCTACTGAAGACATCTATAAAGACATGGAAATCGAAGTGGCTAAAGGTCATGCGGGATGGTATGACACGTCCGATTATCCTAAAGATTCGCCTTTGCATTCAATTACTAATAAGAAGGTTTTAGGAAAGATGAAGGATGAATTATCTGGAAAGGTGATCAAGGAGTTTGTTGGTTTAAGGTCGAAAATGTACAGTATTTCTAGCCAGGAGAAAACCATCAAAAAAGCAAAGGGAATATCTCGCAGTGTTGTGCAGTCGAGCATATCGCATGACAACTACAAAGAAGCATTGTTCAATAAACATACTTTTCATCATGACAACGTAAAACTACGATCTAGTCTACATGAGATCAACACAACCGTTGTAACAAAGAAGTCGTTAGATAGAACAAACACAAAACGAGTATTTGTTAATCCAGAGTTTTCATATGCAATTGGGCACTGGAGAACAGCATAATTATATATCTTCTTCGGGTTTATATTCGGGTCCATATTTTTCCTCAACTTTATCTAGAAAATCAATCATATCAACCTCCAATTCAGACAAATTTTTTCTCATGTTTGCTTGATGCGCTCGAATTTTTTTTATTATTTCAAGATATTCTTTATCCCATTTTTGATAGTCAAAATTTGGGATTTTAGGCTGTAGGCGATCTGGATGCAGTGCCATGTGCCAATGAATCCTTGTAATTGTTTCTTTAACAGCAGAATACGTACCATGTGATTCTCGCATTAATTCCAAGGTCTCTTTATTTATCATTCTTGCTACCTCTTTTGATTCCATTTCGGTTCCAGGTTCTTTCTTTTGGCCTTCCATTTTAAACCAAAATATATTTACGTAAATTAATTAAAGCGGAACTGTGTCTGGCGGAATTATCTGCAGTTCCTCCTTCACAAAAGATCTTTGAGGAGCTGGTTGTTTTGTTGTGTCAGTTTCTCGTAAATAATACACGGGTGGATTCATTTTTACAATTCTTTTTATTTCATATGGATCAACACTCCAAACTGGATCGGTTGCCCTGATGCGAGTGTCCCCTTCTGCTTCCCCCGGTAAATAAAGGTACCTTACTTTCAAACCAAACGGTAATAGTTTGCTGGATGAAGGCTCTTCAGCAACATCTATTGTTTGTTTTTTGATTGCTTGTACTGGTTTTAACCCTTTAAATTCTTCATTATTCATTGCGCGCAAAACTGAGGGCAGTCTTCTAACCCATTCTGTGTTGCGAGAATTGTCAATCAGCTCTCTGTGATACTGGTAGGAGAAAAGTCTTTCGGCTAACTGTTTGTTAAAGTTTTCAACTAAAGCCTGTGATCTGTGAACTCCTGGAATGCCTCTTTTAATGGTAACTCTATGTTTCAACAATAATTGATTCACTTGCCCTTTAAATTCTTTTCCATCATCGACTTGAATCATGCGAGGATAAGTTAAAGGGCCTCGTTGGTATATTAGTTGTATAGCGACAGCAACAGCAGAAGCACTCTTTTGTGTTAATGGTTCCGCATCTTTGTATCTTGAAGCTATGTCAATGACTGTGAGTGCGTACTTAAATCTTTTTCGTCTAATCGTATCAGAGGGTAAATATAGAAGATCCATTTGATGGGTGTCGTTCGGTATTGTGTTCACAAAGTGTGGTCTCTGTATTCGTTTGGGTGCAGGTAAATAAATTTGCCAAATCGCTTGTTTAGATAACCATTCTTTTGCTGTTTGTTCACTGACTCCCGCTGCTTGGCTTAGCTTTTTAATTGCCGTGATTCCCTTCCAATATCCTTTTGGTGAATAATAGATTTTGTTCATTTTTATTCAGCCAATATTATGCGCAACAAAATACACAACGGTCATGCCAAAGACAATAAACCCGATTTCTTGCATCTTTTGTTTTTCTGATGGTTGATAAAAGTCACTGAATTTTGGCGGGGCAATGTTTCGATTGGTTTGCCTGTTACAAGATAATATTCTTTTATCGCTTGATCAACGTCTTTAAATGTGTAAGCTGCATGTCCCTGTTTTTTCAGTGTGTTATTAATAAAATCTAACTGCTCAATTCTCTGCTTTTCATAGTGATCTTGTGCTGCAGCTAGTTGCTCCACAGCTTTGTTATGTCTTTTTCTCTCGCCTTCATCCCATAGTTTACTAAATGCGTAATTACTACCGCTAAAAGCGAGCGCATTCACCACAGCGCCGCCTATCATCATTACGAGTGAAGCCATTTTTATAAATGTATTTTTTATTTACATATTTATACTGTCTGGAATTATTCCTTGCTTGACTAGAAAATCTTTCGTGGCAAACGAAGCTGCAATGATAGCAATTAGCTTTGCTGAATCCTCAAAGTCTAGTTTGCCAAGATCTGCTGGTTTAATTCTTAACAAGCTTTTACCAAGCATTGAGTATCCTACACTTAGACCTCCAATAACAGCAGAATGGTATACAAGGTTGGCAACAGTTTTTTTCGGTGCTCATTTTTAGAAAATAAAATAATTATAATTAATAAAAAACATGAACAGTGATGATCTACTACAGCTACAAGGCAGCCTAAACCTTCCTGAACTTATGAATGACCAAGTTGATGGCCAAGCTGTTATGCCCCAAAAGGAGAGGTTGTATTCTTTGGCGTGTGGAAAAACAAAACAGTTCCTCGGAACTGAATTCAGCATTGAACAGATTCAACAGATGTCGCCGCAAGACATTTTAAAGTATCATAACAGGTATGAAGCGCAGCTGGGGTCTAGAATGGTGAAAAGTGTGGGGCAAACGGTTCTTAGTTTGTACACTAAACTAGTCAGTAGATTTGCTCCCATTGATTCTGAACAAGATCTTACGTATGATTTAACGCAAGATCCAGTTTTAACAAAGTCATTAGAGTCTCTAGGATGTGATTTATACTATAGATTTGGAACATTGTTATCGCCATTAATCATGGGATTAATAACTTTTAATCATATAGATTTTATTTCCCTTCAAAATGACTGAGCCAGAAAATCAGCAGAATCAGGTGGAGAAAGTAACCAAGCCAGAAAATCAGCAGAATCAGAAAACACTGAATCAGGTGGAGACCAGTGAAAAGCATCCTCATCCTGGGCGTGTTAAAGCAGGAAAAAAATTAGCAGAGTGGAACAGACAAAAAAAAATAATGTTACAGAATATAACTCATCATGAAAACATAACGCCGCCAACGCCAGAACAAGTTGATTCAATGCCAGCTATAAAAACTCCATGTGATTCAAGACCTACAGCACCAAAGTCTTCATGGTATATTGAACTTAAAACTGTTGCCATTTTTGGCGCCCTTGCTGCTGTGGGGGGCGGTTATTGCGGTTATAAAATATATACACAATGGCAACAGAAACAAAAGCAATCAAAAAAATCTGAACCACTAAATACAGAAGACAACAGCACGCCAGAACCGTCAACAACAAAAGATCATTTTGATCCATTTCAGATGGAATAATATTTTAAGAGAACTTAATTTTAAATTTTTTTAATAAAAATAGATCATGGCGTATTATAAAATGATGAAGTCAATAAATAAAGACATGGAGTCTATAAAAGACATTTCCATAGACCAGAATTGTAATCAATGCGGTTGCTTAGGATGTAAGAACTTCATTAAGATCTATGCTGACCGATCTCACGCAGAGAACGCCGAGCAAGATATTCTCAGTGATGACGCGTTTTTTGAGGCATGTGTGTACTATATTAGACATCTGCTGTTTAAGACAAAAACATAGATTGTATTTTTTTAATAATTATAAGATAACTTGAATAAGAACTTGGTTGTACTTAAAGAACAACTTAATTACAATCTTGAGGTAACTTAATTAAGAACTTAATTAAGAACTTAATTAAAAACTTGAAGTAACTTAATTAAAAACTTAATTAAGAACTTAAGGATGACTTGATTAAGAACTTAGAGTGACTTAATTAAAAACTTGGAAGTGACTTGGGGTTAAGAACTTAATTAAGAACTTGGGGGTGGCTTAATTAAAAAACTTAACTAAGAACTTAGAGGTAACTTAATTAAGAACTTAAAGGTTACTTAATTAACCTTTACCAACCAAGTCGTTCAAAAGTGGGTAACAGGATACACTTCCATAAAATGGTCCAAGGGAAATAAGCGCTGTAACTAGTCTTGGGGATGTTAGAACGAGTTACTTTCAGTGGCCTATTGTGAACTTGGCTGCGTCTCATTATGTGTGAGCCCTGTGTTTTGTCGCGCTGGGTGACAGTGTGTCATCACACACGCACACACACACACATACACTGTCTAATATCACTTTAAAGTGAAAAGACGTTAAATCAAAGAACAACAACACACACACACACACACGCACGCGCGCATGCACACACACACACGCACGCACGCACGCACACACACGCACGCACGCACGCACGCACGCACACACACACACACATGCTCACCCATGTAACATGTACGGCGGCCCCGGGCGGATCATGTGATAGGACTACGCACTATCCGATTACTTACTACGGGGGCCAGCCAGAGCCAGACCCACACACACACACACACACAGAAAGAGAGAAAGAGAACGACAGGTGAGAATGAGACGGTAGTTTGACAGGGGGCATATGATTACACGGCAAGCAGTGAGCGAACACTGTGTGTATGTGTGTGGGTGTGTATCAGGCTTTACCTTTCGGGCTGATTGTACCGTGTTGGTGTTTTCAGCTTTAAGCAGATCAAACAGCCACGGACGGTAGCAGGTTGAGCGTTAGGCCTTGGCCGTTGCTTGCACACAACACACACACACACACACACTTACACACACTTACACACACACACGCACACACACATACTTACGCGCACACAGCCTGCTAAACAGAACACACGCGGCATTTGCGCCGCACACAACGGCCACCTGTCTAGAGGTCGCACACGCAGCTTTATCGATTGCATCACGAAAGTAGTAATGGAGTGGTCTCCCTGTACACGTGGATTGCACCACCACCAAAAGTAAGCTTAAATATAAGAATTCAACTACTCGCTATTGGTGGTCGGTTGGCCACCGCAGGTGTCACACTTTCGGAGTTTGGAGTTGCTGAGTTCAGGGCTGCACTTCCCTCATTAGTTGGTCACATAGTTTCGAGTTTCGAGTGAGACCAGAGTCTTGGGGGTCAAGTTCACCCCATCCAGAATGAAGACCGGTGTCAGCCATTCCAGACCAAAGGCCAGCCACCACCACCCAAAAAACCCCAGGGCAAACATACTCCTGGGGTTTCCCCCCTGAAGGCATGGTCGACACAAAGTGACGCCTGCAAATAAAAATTAAATCAACAGTCGGCCATGCTCAGGGAGGAGGGTTTTTGCTATTTTTTATGTTAAAAAAATTGTATTTTTATTTATCTACAATATATATGTTTGTAGCGTGCTGCCATTATTTTTTTCAAAAATATCAAATATTAACACGCACACAGCAAAAATATGTCCACACACTACAGTTGTCCTAATCCAAACCAAAGTTTTAAAGTCTCCAGAAAACACATACCACTTCACAACTCAACACCAGCAATGGAAATGACGAGGCAGAGCTGCGTTGTAAGCCCTGCACTTAATTTAATAAGACTGGCGTTGGTTCAAAATCGCCATGCCCACTCACGCGGTAAGTAATCAGATAGTGCAGAGTCCTTAGGTAGGCCGTCAACTAGCAATTAAAGGCTTACCTGCCCCCACCGTTTGTATATGAGGCGCGTTCAGCCACGGCTGCTTTCCCCTACGTTACTCTATGGGGCGTGTTCAGCCGCGGCTGCTTTTCCCCTACGTTACTACGCTACGTTTTGGTTATTAAAGTCTTACTTGTCAGAGAACTGTAATATGCCGCTTCTAGAGTCAACCGGTCGAACTGGTTGAACTGTGTAATGCAGGTTGGTTTTACCTCGTTAATGCGCATGCCCAGTGGAATCAAGTCCACTGAGTATGAGAGAACTGATAAATGCCAATTCCTAGGGTCAGCTGCTCCGAAACTGGTTGAGGAGCAGCTGGCCTAGGATTGGCATTTATCAGTTCTCTGAAGCAGTGCTGTTGAAAATGTCAACGTGAATGAAAATGTACTTAGATCGGATCTTCAATTTCCAAAATGAGCAAGGGCCATAAAATGTTTGACAAAAATAGCCACTTACACGTCAGATATTCACAGTAGATTAGATCTGAAAACTAAAGATATAGGTAAGCGTTCGATTTCGTCTCCAATTCCTCCATGGGAACTGAACAGAGCAGATTTTGACTTTTCAAATGACGATTTAAAAAGAATGATAACCCTCATCTACTTGCTGTTACTTTTCGATCTCATGTTCATTCAAATTATTCTAACCATTTGAAGGCATATGCTGATGGTTCTCTTATTGACACTAATGTGGCGGGTGTTGGGTTTGTAATACCTGGACTAAAAAAAAGAAAATCGTTTCATATTGGTGCTTGTCATTCTATTTTCACCACAGAACTGGTGGCCATTCTCATGGCTCTGCGATGCATTGTTAATCTTCCTATGGTTATATTTCCAATACTTTGACTCTAAGTTTGTCTTATTTACACTGAAATCCATGAAGTCTAGAGACAGATGTGACTTAGTAGTTGAAATTAATCATCTCATACATTTTCTAATTTAAATTGGTTCCAGTGCAATATTTACTTGGGCTCCATCACATTGTGGTATCTATGGAAATGAATGGGCAGACGGAGTAGCTAGAGGAGGTGCAGGACAAAGAATTTGTTGTGAAAACGTTCATATTCCTGGAGTCTGTAAAGAAATTCTATAATCTTTTAGAAAAAGACACCAAAGCTCGTGAGGGTTATGATGAAAATCGGCCCACCTCTTACAGCATGTCTTTGTTGAATGTTTTTCCAAGGGAAGTTTCCAATTTGTATTTTAGACTTAAAGATAATTCATTAAAATGTACATATGTTGATTCTGCAAAATGCATATGTGGGAAAAAAAACTTTTGACATTTCATGTACTGTTTAATTGTCCCATTATACGGCAGTACCTACCCATTTTTCAGTTACCAAATAATCCTACAATTGATGATTTTAAGACTTTAACTTCCAATCATTCATTTTTGGCTAATGTGTCAAAATATTTACTTCACAATCCCATTGGTACAGTAGTATGAGATTTCAGTATTTTTGAAGCAAACATTGCTTATGTTGTTCATGTTCACTGATTTAAGCTTTATTTTTAATTATGTTTTCATTTGTATAGTAAAATGTTATCTTGATGTATATCACTTACGAATATCACAATCGTCTAAAAACACACCATGTGAAAAGATGTAAAACTAAACAAACAAACAAACAAACAAACAAACACAAGCACACACACACACACACACACACACACACACACCACACACACACACACACACACACACACACACACACACACACACACACACTTTCAGAGAATAAATAATAAAGAAATAAATGTTTGAAATGCAGGAATGTCAGGAGTCACGATTGTGTATCTCTCTCTCTCTCTCTCTCTCTCTCTCTCTCTCTCTCTCTCTCTCTCTCTCTCTCTCTCTCTCTCTCTCTCTCTCTATATTATATATATATATATATATATATATATATCAGTATATTTAAAATGCCTAAAACATTTTTTTTAAGTGCTCAACCCCTTGGGGAGCATCATTAGTTAAAACAAGTTAAAAGAGGAATCTTAAAACTAAGGCTCATAGTTTTAAGATTCCTCTTTTAACTTGTTTTAACTATATATATATATATATATATAATATATATATATATATATATATATATACAACAAACTAATAAATTCCAAGGATAAGTACCGAGCACCGTTCCAGCAACTTACAGAGCAGCTTGGTGTTGCAATGACTGCAAGAAATATTGAATTATAAACAAAGCTTGCTCTTATGTCTTAGATTGAAGAAATAGGGGGAGATACGCATTCATACCTGCAGTGGCAGATGATCTGCCTAACTAACAGTATGTGCTTGTGTGGGTGGATGGGAAAAAAATAAAATAAATGCTTCTCAAAATGAGCCTTCAGCAAGTTTATATTCTCCAAGGGGGAGAGACATTCTCCAAATAGTAGGAAACTCACTACATATAACTCCTGGTCATATACCGATATTTCGAAACTTGGTGGTTTCTCCTCAGTGACCGCGGAAAGTGGTAATTTGACTCCTCTGCCTTTTCAGTTTAAGAAGAATGCAATCCCAGAAAAGGAGGTGTTGCAATACCGTAGTATGTTTGTTGAGTTTTCAAAAACCCAACCAAAGGTGCCATCTAAGAAGCAAAAGAAAATCATAAAGAACAAACAGGCTACTTTTCTTGTGAAAAGTAAAATATAAAAAGATATCCTCTAAGACACAAGTGCTGAGGGCCAGTTCTTGGAATGAATCCGCAAGGACTAAAATACAACAAACTAATAAATTCCAAGGATAAGTACCGAGCACCGTTCCAGCAACTTACAGAGCAGCTTGGTGTTGCAATGACTGCAAGAAAAATTGAATTAAAAACAAAGCTTGCTCTTATGTCTTAGATTGAGAAATAGGGGAGAAACGCATCATCCTGCAGTGGCAATGATTCTGCTAACTAACAGTATGTGCTTGAGTGTGGATGGAAAAAAAAAAATAAATGCTTCTCAAAAATGAGCCTTCGGGGAAAGTTTATTTTCCAAAGGGGAGAGACATTTTCCCCCAATAAGGGAGGGAAAACTCACTAACATATAGTTTCCTGATCAATACCAAAATTTCGAAACTTGGGGTTTCTCCCAGTGACCGAAAAAAAGTGGTAATTTGACTCCTTCCTTGCCTTTCAGTTTAAGAAGAATCAATCCCAAAAAGGATGGTGTGCAATACCGTAGATGTTGTTGATTTTCAAAAAACCCAACCAAAGGTGCCATCTAAGAACAAAAGAAAATTTCATAAAAGAGCAAAACAGGCTACATTTTCTTGTGAAAAGTAGAAAATATAAAAAGATATCCTCTAAGACACAAGTGCTGAGGGCCAGTTCTTGGAATGAATCCGAAAGGGACTAAAATACAACAAACTAATAAATTCCAAGGATAAGTACCGAGCACCGTTCCAGCAACTTACAGAGCAGCTTGGTGTTGCAATGACTGCAAGAAATATTGAATTATAAACAAAGCTTGCTCTTATGTCTTAGATTGAAGAAATAGGGGGAGATACGCATTCATACCTGCAGTGGCAGATGATTCTGCCTAACTAACAGTATGTGCTTGAGTGGGTGGATGGGAAAAAAATAAAATAAATGCTTCTCAAAATGAGCCTTCAGCAAGTTTATATCTCCAAGGGGGAGAGACATTCTCCAATAGGGAGGGAAACTCACTAAAATATAGCTCCTGGTCATATACCGATATTTCGAAACTTGGTGGTTTCTCCTCAGTGACCGCGGAAAGTGGTAATTTGACTCCTCTGCCTTTTCAGTTTTAAGAAGAATGCAATCCCAGAAAAGGATGGTGTGCAATACCGTAGTATGTTTGTTGAGTTTTCAAAAAACCCAACCAAAGGTGCCATCTAAGAAGCAAAAGAAAATCATAAAAGAGCAAAACAGGCTACATTTTCTTGTGAAAAGTAGAAAATATAAAAAGATATCCTCTAAGACACAAGCGCTGAGGGCCAGTTCTTGGAATGAATCCGCAAGGGAATAAAATACAACAAACTAATAAATTCCAAGGATAAGTACCGAGCACCGTTCCAGCAACTTACAGAGCAGCTTGGTGTTGCAATGACTGCAAGAAATATTGAATTATAAACAAAGCTTGCTCTTATGTCTTAGATTGAAGAAATAGGGGGAGATACGCATTCATACCTGCAGTGGCAGATGATTCTGCCTAACTAACAGTATGTGCTTGAGTGGGTGGATGGGAAAAAAATAAAATAAATGCTTCTCAAAATGAGCCTTCAGCAAGTTTATATTCTCCAAGGGGGAGAGACATTCTCCAATAGGGAGGGAAACTCACTAACATATAACATATATGTTAGTGAGTTTCCCTCCCTATTGGAGAATGTCTCTCCCCTTGGAGAATATAAACTTGCTGAAGGCTCATTTTGAGAAGCATTTATTTTATTTTTTTTCCCATCCACCCACTCAAGCACATACTGTTAGTTAGGCAGAATCATCTGCCACTGCAGGTATGAATGCGTATCTCCCCCTATTTCTTCAATCTAAGACATAAGAGCAAGCTTTGTTTATAATTCAATATTTCTTCCAGTCATTGCAACACCAAGCTGCTCTGTAAGTTGCTGGAACGGTGCTCGGTACTTATCCTTGGAATTTTTAGTTTGTGTATTTTAGTCCCTTGCGGATTCATTCCAAGAACTGGCCCTCAGCACTTGTGTCTTAGAGGATATCTTTTTATATTTTCTACTTTTCACAAGAAAATGTAGTCTGTTTTGCTCTTTTATGATTTTCTTTTGCTTCTTAGATGGCACCTTTGGTTGGGTTTTTTGAAAACTCAACAAACATACTACGGTATTGCACACCATCCTTTTCTGGGATTGCATTCTTCTTAAAACTGAAAAGGCAGAGGAGTCAAATTACCACTTTCCGCGGTCACTGAGGAGAAACCACCAAGTTTCGAAATATGGGCATATGACCAGGAGTTATATGTTAGTGAGTTTCCCTCCCTATTGGAGAATGTCTCTCCCCCTTGGAGAATATAAACTTGCTGAAGGCTCATTTTTTTCCCATCCACCCACTCAAGCACATACTGTAAGTTAGGCAGAATCATCTGCCACTGCAGGTATGAATGCGTATCTCCCCCTATTTCTTCAATCTAAGACATAAGAGCAAGCTTTGTTTATAATTCAATATATATATATATATATATATATATATATATATATATATATATATATATATATATATATATATATATGGGTGGGTGGGTGAGTGTGAACAGCCTAACAAATTATCATGAATTAACCAGCCTGACATGTCTCATGGAGTATGATTTTTCTGAATTATAGAACGGATTGAGAAAATAAGACAAAAATGATAAATTTATGATTGATCATGTTCTGTGTCGTCTCAATTGTTTTGCAATAATTTTCAAACTCATTTCATTGTCAGATGTCCAAGAAGCCAATACGAATCCGGAAGGGTCTGTGGAATTGCTCACGGGTCACATGGCCAAAGTTCAAGGTTCATTTGGCCTGCAACACGGTCATTCAATGTTCGGACGGCAGAGACGAAGACGACTGTCACTACTCCAGGTGTCTAGATGTGGGGTTTGAGGTCAATGGCCGATGCTACAGCCTGGCGTCTTTCCTAAAGGATGGTTATGTACCACGTACTACAGCCATGAATGAGTGTGCGAAGAAAGGGGCGCGGACAGCAATTCTGCGTAGCTTCCATGACTACAAGTCTGTGCTTCAGTTCATCTGGAGATACAAGGAATTCACTGTGGTCCTTGGAATGTTGTCCCCGTTTCCAGATGCTCCAAGCTAGTGAGGAATTTCTCCTCCACCCTCTTCTCACTCCCCTTTATCACACACACACACACACACACACACACACACGTACACACACACACACACACACACACACACACACACACACACACACACACACACACACACACACACACACACACACACACACATACACACGCACACACACACGCACACACACACACACACACACACTCACACACACGCACACACACACTCACACACACACACACACAAAACACACACACACACACACACACACACACACACACACACACACACACATACACGCGCGCGCGCGCGCGCGCGAACGCACACAAACACACACACACGCATTTACACACTCACCGTGTACAAGCATACCCAGAGAGAGAGAGAGAGAGAGAGAGAGAGAGAGAGAGAGAGAGAGAGAGAGAGGAGAGAGAGAGAGAGGAGAGGAGGAGAGACAGACAGACAGACAGACGATCAGACAGAGAGACTGACAGAATGTGTTGCATGTGGATTCTATACAGCAAGTAACCATGATTACAGCAACTGAGTGAAAAATGGCTACATTCAGAACGTTGATCATTACTCTCGTCATTCTGTTACATAATGTATGACAGTTATCATCGGACACTGATGTGGGCTGACAAAACGGTAGCCTATTTTGTAAACTACAAATGTGAGTATTGTACGGCGAATCGTTATCACAGTTTGTGTGGTATACTCCTGGCCAAAGAATTAGGCGAAAGGTCACACCTAGAACTGTGGCTAACGCCCATGTTTCTTTCTAAGTGCACTGCAACATCGTACAGGGACGACACCTATCTGTGCGAGCACAGCGACAAAAAATCCCTTCCACGACCTCCCCCACCTGTGGCCATGATCGTCTTGCCCGCACTGGAGATGAAGGATATGAAGGACGGGCTGGCGGTGTGTCCCCGTAACTACACTGTTCACACTTCTCTGGCTTGTGATTCTTCCAACTACTGCTGGCCCCAAGACCCACGCTCCTTTGGCCACACCCCTGAGTCCTGGGACATCCCATCAGTCCTCACATGTCCTTTGGTCATGACGTCACGTCCTCCTTCCTACAGCTGTCAGACTGGAAGGCAGAGAGTTCCCTACACTCTGGTGTGTGACCATCGTCAGGACTGTGTGGACAAGAGTGATGAAGACTTCTGTGTTCACCAGCCCTGTCCTCCAAGGACTTTAAGATGTAGTTTGAGCAAACAGGTTAGTTTCTCTAGCGCCTTTAGTTTAAAGAAAACACAAACCCATTTCTTTTACACCCGAGTTAACAGCTGTTCTGAAGAGTCTGTTTCAGTTTCAGTAAGGTGTCAGTGCGAAGTAGTCCATATATTATACATCACAGCCGCGAAGATTCGATTCTACACTGCATACGATTTTAGGCTGATGAATAAAAGAATTAATGCTTAAGAAGGGAGAATTTAAGAAGAGGGTCTCATGTTTACGACTTCGCAGATGTCTGACATAAGCATTAGTATTTGGACAGACCTTGTGTACCTCCCTAACATTGGCTGTGCCATTATTATCTGTGTGTGTGTGTGTGTGTGTGTGTGTGTGTGTGTGTGTGTGTGTGTGTGTGGTGTGGTGTGTGTGTGTGTGTGTGTGTGTGCGTTCGTCTGTTGTAAGTGTACATGTGTGAGTTGATGTGTGTGCACGGGTGTGTGGGCACGGGCCCATGAATGTGCGTGTGCTAGCGTATGGAGTGCGCAGGTCCATTGGCGCATATATATATATATATTATATATATATATATATATATATATATTTATATATATATATATATATATGCACCGTTCCAGCAACTTACAGAGCAGCTTGGTGTTGCAATGACTGCAAGAAATATTGAATTATAAACAAAGCTTGCTCTTAATGTCTTAGATTGAAGAAGTAGTCCTTGCAGATTCATTCCAAGAACTGGCCCTCAGTACTTGTGTCTTAGAGGATATCTTTTTATATTTTCTATTTTCACAAAGAAAATGTAGCTTGTTTTGCTCTTTCATGATTTTCTTTTGCTTCTTAGATGGCACTTTTGGTTGGTTTTTTGAAAAATCAATAAACATACTACGGTATTGCACAGCAGCCTTTTTTGGGATTGCATTCTTCTTAAAACTGAAAAGGCAGAGGAGTCAAATTACCACTTTCCGCGGTCACTGACGAGAAATATGGGGAGTTTGTATTATACTCCCTGTTTGGCTAGTATACTTACCATGTCAGACAATAGCATTCACGGCAGTTAGTCAGCTCTGCCAGGCCGAAGTTTTTGTGTGGCTAATGCAGTAATAAGACAGTCATGTGATGACCAACCCGCTTCCGCCGTAGGAAGAAGCCAGTGTCAACCTCCCGTACCTCATTCATCGAGGCCTGCGCGCAAGGTAACCCCAGAACCTTGGCGCTAGTGGGGAAGGCAGGGCGGGCATTAGAGTCTGACATGGTAAGTATACTAGCCAAACAGGGAGAAAAATACAAACTCCCCATTTTGGCGTCATATACTGTACCATGTCAGACAATAGCAGAATTCATAGGAAAAGGAGGAGGGCGAGTGCCCTAGAGGTTCCTGGGGTTACCCGATATGGATGCATTAGCCGCCACAAAGGATATCCCATTAGAACCATCAGCCCTGGTCATGCGGATGTCCCTTAAATAAAATGTTATGAAGGGATTTTCCGAACGCCAGAAGGCTGCCTCCAGGAGGTGGCGCATGGGAACAGAGTGCCGGAAGGCTGCCGAAGCGGCCAGCGCTCTGACCTCATGAGCCCGGGGGGACAAGACGGGGCGGTCCTTGGAGGCCTGGGAATAGGCCGTTCTGACCGTCCTGGAGAGCCACCTAGAGACAGTGCCAGCTGAGATGTCTTTCGTGTTACTGGGGTTGATGGAAATAAAAGACGTCTTCGCAAAACGCGCCTGGGGCGCGAGCGTTCCCAGTAGTGTTTTAGACATCGAGAGGGGCAAAGGGCTATGTCCGAAGAGGTGTCTCCCCCTAGTGTATCCGCCAGCGGGCGGATGACGAGGTAAGGAGAGGCACTACCGGGTTCCTGGTTCTTCGCTAGGAATTCGGGAAGGAACTTAAGAGAGACGGAGCCGTCTCTGTGGAAGGCAATGTCTCTAGGGTCCCCGCTAAGGGCATGGATCTCGCCTCGCCTTCTGGCGGAAGCGAGGGCGAGGAGAAAGGTAGTCTTCATAGACAGAAGGTCGAAAGGAATGGAGGACACAGGCTCAAAGGGGGTTTTATTGAGGACGTCAAGTACAGTGAAGAGGTCCCAAAGGGGGACACGTCTAGGGGATCGGGCCTCACGAAGAGCAGCCCCTCTGGAGATCTCTCTGAGAAGGAAGTCATTCTCAAAGGAAGGTCCACCCATTTGGCGGATGGTCGTGCAGATGGCCGACCTGTAGCCCCGGATGGAGCTAGCAGAGAGGTTAAGGTGGGACAGGAAATTTCCTATCTGGATATTGGAGGGGCGATTGTGAGGGACAGAATTGTCTTTGCACCATGAGACCCATTTCCTCCATCTGTAATAGTAAAGGGACTCCGTGCTAGCTCTGCGAGAGGACGTGGCTAGGTCTCGAAGTTCCTGAGAGGCCCCGGCGATGGAGAGGATACTGAGGACAGACTGGGACCTGTCCGTTCGAGAGGTGGATTTAGATGCTCGCAACTGGGCTGGCACAGAAGCCAGGCGTGGAGGCGAAGCATCTGGGGATTGGAGTGAGGGCGACCCGAACGGGGTTGCCTGAGCATGTCCCACCTGGTGTTCAACTGGAGAGGGGGTGCGTGAGTGAGGGACTTGAGGTCCGGGAACCAGGACTGAGTGGGCCACCATGGGGCTATGAGAATGAGCCTGGTTCTCTCGAGTCTCGCCTTTCTGATCACCTTGTGGAGGATCAGGAAGGGAGGGAAGGCGTAAGCTATGAGGCCAGACCAGGGAAGGGATAGGGCGTCGATGGCGTAAGCCTGGGGGTCCGGGACCAGAGACACATACACTGGCAGACGATGGTTGAATCGTGTGGCAAAAAGGTCGACCATGGGTCTGAACCAATGTTCCCACACGGTTGTTAGGGTATGCCTGCTGAGGGTCCATTCCGTGTGGAGGACAGACTTGGAGCGGCTGAGAGAGTCTGCCAGGATGTTGTGTGTCCCTGCTATGTGTCTCGCGCGAAGGGTGACCCCCTGCGTGTGACACCAGCGGAGGAGGGCCTCTGTACGGAGGGAGAGGCCGATGGAGTGTGCCCCCCCCCCCCCCCCCCCCCTTGTTGATGTAACAAGCTACCGAAGTGTTGTCCGTGAAAAGAACGAATCGGTGGGAGACCATGGACTGGAAGTGGAGGAGGGCGAGCCTGACCGCCTCCAGTTCCAAGATGTTGATGTGAAGACGAGAAGTCAGAGGATCCCAAACCCCCCGAGGCGTGACTGCTCTCCAAATGGGCCCTCCAGCCCGAGTTGGAGGCGTCTGTGTAAAGTTCCAGGGCCTGGGATGGGAGGGAGATGGGAACTTCGGGGGCCAGGGTGGAGGGGTTGAGCCACTCCTCCGTGGCCCAAACGAACCAAGGCCCTAGGGGAATGGTCTGGTTCCAGCTGTCGGTCTGGGACCAACGACGGGAGATGAGGTCCACTAGGCGGGCGGACCTCTCCGGGGTAGGGGCGACTATCATGGAGGTGGTGTCGAAGCTCATGTCCAGAAAGGTGAATCGCTGACTGGGCGAGAGCTCGCATTTGGAGGGGTTGGTGACGAACCCCATAGAGGAACAAAGGTGTAGTAGTTTGGAGGTGTGGGATTGGGCAAGGGCCTGAGTGGGAGCCAAGACAAGCCAGTCGTCGAGGTAAACCAAGAGGCGAATGTCCTCCTGTCTGGCAAGGGCGGCCATCTCCTTGACTACCTTCGTGAAGAGGAAGGGAGCCAGGGAGAGTCCGAAGGGGAGAGCACTGAATTGAAACACCCGGCCCCGCCAGACAAAACGAAGGTACTGTCTGTGGGGCGGGGGAATGAGGATCTGAAAGTAGGAATCTTTCAGATCTATAGAAGTGGCCCAGTCCAGATGGTGGATGGAGTCCCTGATCTGGGCCGGGGTCTCCATCTTGAATCTGGTTGGCCTGAGAAGAGGGGGGCGTTCGTGTGCCCAGGGTAGACGGAACCCCTCCCGTAGAACAGATACTACCAGGGGTTGAGACCCATGCGCCACCACTGGTGGGCATGCCGGAACAGATTGCCTGCCAGGGGGGCAGAGGGGCCGAGGGAGGTAAAGACTGACATTTCCCGCCTCTCGGAAGGTGAGTCTGCTAGTCACCTCCAGGGCTGGGCCTGTTGGCCGAACCGAAAATTCTGTTGGGGGCTTTTCGGTTTGGGCCTAGGCGGGGTGGAAGTAGGGTGTTTGGCGGGCCTTGAGGGACGCTGCTTGGGGTAGGGCTGGGGTCTGGCTGGGGGTAGGGCCTGACGAAGGAATGGTCTAGAAGGGCGATGCTGACGAGGGGTCTTGGTCGCAAAAGAAGCGGCCTGTTTGTGGGTCGTGAAGGGGAAGTTCAGGTCCACCTTCGGAAGGCCAGGTCAGGGGTGCGTGGGAGTCCTGACCTCGTTGGGAAGAGGGGAAAAACGAGGACGGCTCCCCGGTGGTTCCATAATCGACGTGTAAACTAGGGGACCGCCGATCGGACAGCGCCCGAGAGGAAGGGGGCCCAGGTCGATCCAGCTCTGGGAGGCCGGATGCCACATGAGACCAAAGATGGAGTCAGGGGAAGAGTCAGCGCTAAGCCACTGATTCCTCTCGGGGGAATAGAACCACCGGTCCCCTGGGAGAAAGACGGGCTGTGGCAGCCCAGAGGCAGAGTCTCCTCGGGGACCCGGGTACCTTGAGCACCAAGGGAGAGCACTGCCTCCTGCATCTCCCGGGTGGGGTCTGTGCCGGCCCCCTGCGTGGTGGGTGTTACGGTCGCCGAGCCTCCTGGCCGTGTGGTAGCGGACGGGGATGGCTGAGTCGACGCGTAAGCCTCAAGGGACGAAAGGTTACCCCTGGTCCCGCTGGTCGATCCTTCCCCCGGAGGAACGGGACCGCGGACGTTGCCCAATAGGGGAGCGGGAAGAAGTCCGCTCCCCAACGTCCTGTACCCCTAGGGGAGAATTGAAACGATCGATCGGGGTGGTTTCGACCGTCGGGGGTGAGGGCGCAGATCCGAGCTAGTCGATGCCTGCGTACCCGACCCGGGGTTGTGGTCAGTGGGGGGGTACCACCAAAGACTGTCCACAGCCCCTCCACCGGAGTGTCGACGCTCCTCGTGTCCGAGTCGTGGCTGAACCGGACACGGTTGGGGAGAGCGCGATGAGACTGGGTGACGTTAGTGGGGGGGGGGGGGGGGGGTGCTAGCGTCACGAGTCTCATTAGATCGGGTGACGTGCGGTGATTCCTGCCGCGAGTCGTCACCCGTGCCGGTCCGGGTCTCGGCAAGGGTCCCCAGGGGCCGATGATCGCCGGACGCGGCATGAGAGGAGAGAGTCTCCTTACGCGATCGAAGGCAAACAGGCGACCAGTCGGGGAACGGGAAGATTTAGAACGGGCAGGTCCTTTCATGGGGGCCTTGCCCTTGGATTTGGGCTTAGGGAAAGATGAGAATGAAAAACAGTCGGCGATGATGGCCGATTGCCCGTTCGACTGAGACTGCCTGTTGGACTTCGATCGCGACGATCGTGTGTCCGCCGATCGGGTAGAGGGGGAATCGTAATGATGGTCGCGCGTCCCCTGCACAGAACCCTCTCTACACCAATCGTACGCTCATCGTGTGCGTGAGCGGTTTGTCCCGTGGAATCGACACGCGGCCCCTCCGGGGTAGAGAGCGACTGCCGAACAATGGAGCATCTCAAGCCGTTAGTGCCCTTCACCATGTTGGGCACTGGTGGTGGGGGACAAACACGGAACGCACGATCACAAAGGGGAGACAAAGAGGTGGATCGAGCGATAGAAAGAGCTCGACCAACCTCGGGAGAGACACTGGAAGTGTACTAAATGTAACGAGATCTCAGTGTTAGATCGAGGAAGGTCGATGGTAAGTGACGCCGGTTTTGGCCGGTCGAAAACAAAATGGCGGAACGACCGGTGGAGAAATGGAAACCGAGTGGACGACGTGGAAGTTAGTCGAATCGGAGTCCGAATGGAAGGAGAAGGGACCGAGACTCGGAGAACAAGGGGCTGTAAAGGCAAAAAAGGGGGGGGGGGGGGGGGGAGAGGGGGGGATGAAACGGCGATGGGAGTCCGACTTTCGAAGATCGAAAAGAACGGAAGGCGAAGTCGCGAGTGCCGAGACAAAGGCACAAGGCGAGGATGGCGTGGTTAAATAGATTAATAAAGCACACCAAACACAAAGCCCACGGCTAGAGTAAAAAGGGCGAAAAGCGCAAGCCACAACAAATAAGCAAACACAAGCTATCTTAACACAACGGCAAAGAGAAGGCGAGACAGAGCACAAGACTTATCTTGCTTGGACGGCAGGCCAAGAGAGAAATGAGGTACGGGAGGTTGACACTGGCTTCTTCCTACGGCGGAAGCGGGTTGGTCATCACGTGACTGTCTTATTACTGCATTAGCCACACAAAAACTTCGGCCTGGCAGAGCTGACTAACTGCCGTGAATGCTATTGTCTGACATGGTACAGTATATGACGCCAAAAACCAAGTTTCGAAATATCGGTATATGACCAGGAGTTATATGTTAGTGAGTTTCCCTCCCTATTGGAGGATGTCTCCACTTGGAGAATATAAGCTTGCTGAAGGCTCATTTTGAGAAGCATTTATTTTCTTTTTCCCCATTCACCCACTCAAGCACATACTGTTAGTTAGGCAGAATCATCTACCACTGCAGATATGAATGCGTATCTCCTCCTACTTCTTCAATCTAAGACATAAGAGCAAGCTTTGTTTATAATTCAATATTTCTTGCAGTCATTGCAACACCAAGCTGCTCTGTAAGTTGCTGGAACGGTGCTCGGTACTTATCCTTGGAATTTATTAGTTTGTTGTATTTAAGTCCCTTGCGGATTCATTCCAAGAACTGGCCCTCAGCACTTGTGTCTTAGAGAATATCTTCTTCTTCTTCTTCTTCTTATTCTTCTTCTTCTTCCTAAAATACTGGTTCACTCAAAAACGAGTAGGTCCACCAGCGCGCATGTTAAAAAGTAAAATAAAATAGTGCGACTCAGACTGTTGGCCCCTGGAGCAAATTTGGCAACAAGGGGTCGCACTCGATATTCAAGAAGTTAAAAGCAATGGCCAAATTCAGGCCCAGGTAACAGTAAAATATCTGGGGAAGTAAAAATAGAAAATCGTCAATATGCAGATCTCAAAACTGTCGTATCAATTTGTTTTTTAAATGAGATTGCATTTGTGGCAATCTTGATGGCACCCGGCAGTGAGTTCCACAGCCGTACAGAACTGGGATAAAAAGAATGTAAGTGGCTGTCAATATTTGATGCGGGTATGGTATAACATTGACCGCCACTCCGGGTGCTACATTTATTCAATACTAGTTGTTCCATTGGAATATCAATTACTTTAGCTCTGCCTTTGAAGAGATGTTAAGTTTGATAAAAGCTCTTCTCTCTTCTAAGGGTTTCCATTCTAATTTCCTCATGTTCTTCCTAGTATTCCCCTTTTCTCTGATGTGGTTCCCTGTTACGAACCGTGCTGCTCTCTTCTGAATCTTTTCGAGGTTATCAATATCCTTTAGATGGTAAGGATCCCAAACTGAGCAACCATATTCCAGTACTGGTCTAACCAGTGTTTTGTAGCAGTCGTCTTTAACCTTTTGGGGGCAGTCATTGATATTCCTGTATAAGAAAGCTAAGATGTTATTTGCTTTCTTACATACTAAATTGTAATGTTCTTTCCATTTGAGACGACTATCTATAATCACGCCTAAATATTTTGCAGCATTAGTTTCTTTAAGAATAGTATTATGAATAAAATAATCTGATCTAATGGTGAGCGTTTGTTACATATACTCAACACTTGGCACTTTTGGGGATGAAATTCCATTTTCCAAGTTCTTTCCCACTCTTGTAAAGCGTTTAGATCTTCTTGTAGAATGCGTGTATCATTCTTGCTTCTAATTGTTCTATATAATAAACTGTCATCTGCAAAAAGCCTTATAGTAGTTCCAGGAGAGAGATTTCTACTTATGTCATTTATATCAATTAAGAAAAACAAGGGCCCCAGAACACTTCCCTGTGGTACACCTGACAAGACTGGTTTACAATGGGATGACGACCCTTCCACAACAACTTTCTGCGTTCTCCCAACGAGGAATGATCTAGCCCATGTTAGCAAAGAACCGCCAATGCCAATGTGTTCTAATTTAAGCAGCAGGCCCTCATGGTCAACCTTATCAAAGGCTTTAGAAAAGTCTAATAAAATTGCGTCTATTTGCTGTCTGTTGTTAAGACAGTTATTAAAAATCATTGAGAGTTGTTATAAGTTGAGTCTCACAACTCCTTCGCTGTCTAAAACCATGCTGGGCGTTATTTAAGAAGTCATATTTGTCAAGATGGTCCATTATGCTACTATATATTATGTGTTCAAGTAGTTTAGCTGATATGGATGTAAGAATACAGGTCTATAGTTCTCTGCTTTTGTTTTGTCACCCTTTTTGAATAAGGGAACAATGCTCGCATCTCGCCACTCATCAGGTATTTACTCCTTGATCCAGTGAAGCTTGGTAAAGTAGTTGGTATACCTCACTCAATTCATTGGCACATAATTTTAAGAGCTTGCCAGGAACGCCATCGGGACCAGTAGCTTTGTTTTCATTGATGTTGGTCAGTAACTTAAATACTCCTGCTTTGTTTACTTTGATGTTATGCATTTCAGGGAGTTTATCATCATCTTTTAGTCTAACGTTAATTAAAGGTTTGGGATTTGAGAAAACTGAACAAAACTGCTTGTTTAGTAAGTTTGCTTTCCCTTCAGGGTCCTGTATTAGGTTATTCTGGTTGTTTCTCAGGTCTGGAATCCCAATGTTGTCCTGTCTCTTACTCCTTATGTAAGACCATAATTTCTTGTTTTGATGATCACCTTCTGAAAACATTGAATTAACATAATTGGAGTGAGCAAGCCTACATTCTCTCTGACACCTTCTCTTAATATGTTTATACCTAACCAGTAATCTTTCTGAATTAGGATGTAGTTTCATTTCTTAAAGAAACGATGTTTCCTTCTCAACAAACGTTTAGTTTTTGTAGTAATCCATGGCTGGTGGTTCCTGCTTGAAGATATTTTAGTAGGTATGTTGTCATCCATAATAAATTCCAAGTTAGTTTTTATACACTTCCAAAGGTCACTGACATTATCTTTAACACTATGGGACCTCAAAAAAAGACGACTGAAATCATGAGTATCCCTGCGCAATTTTGGTAAATCTGCTTGGTTCCAGAGTCTGATGGTACGCTTAGGGGGTTTTCTTCGAAAGGGTTGAAAGTTGCTCTCTAAGAGAATTATGTCATGATCACCCAGGCCTGCAATTAATTCCTGATTGCCTAAAGCGCCTGGACAATTGGTAAAAAATAAATCCAGGAATGCCTTACCACGAGTTGGTGCTTCAACTGACTGCACCAATCCAAGGTCTTTGGTGGCATCAAAAAACTTTGTATTAATATTTTTACTGTATTGATTACCAAGTATGGCATCTTCACCCCAATCAATATCTGGTAAGTTAAAGTCTCCACCAATCCATAAAATTGCCTTCCTATTGGGCCAAAACAATATTAGAAATGTCTCTGCAAATAGACGAACATAAATTTTCATCTGAATCTGGAGGTCTGTAAACTGATCCAACAATGACAGGTCTCTTATTCTTAAAATTAATCCTACAAAATAAACTTTCACTATTTTTGCCTTGATATAAAAACTCACTGGCTAAGTTCTTCCTAATGGCAATCAAGACTCCCCACCTCTTTTTCCAAGTCTGTCCTTTCTATAAATATCAAAATCCTCCATTTAGAAGTTCACTGCTGGATGTTCCAGTTTCTAGCCAAGTTTCTGTTCCAATTACAACATCAATGTTTTTTTCGGTGACTAAATTACTGAGTTCTTCCTTTTTCTTAATAAGAGATTGAAAATTTACGACTATGCATTTAAGTTTATCTTTTTCTCTTAATGGTTTGGTGTTCAGTTGCACTTTATGATTTGGGATTTTATCAGTTTTAGAATCAGGGGTGGATGCAAACTTAGGACAAAATTTCAGGTTTTCTTTTGGGGATCGGTCTGGTGAGATAGGGTCAAAACGGTTGCTTTCTGAGCTGCAGTCTTCAATAGAATCTTCAAAAGTCTCGAACTAAAGTTTGGAAGCCCGCAGGTAAAACAATCCAAGATATATCACTATTGCATAATGCTTCATAAACTGCTGAATTCATTAACATACATTTAGTGTGATACCATGTATTACACTAAATATCTTTTTATATTTTCTATTTTTCACAAGAAAATGTAGCTTGTTTTGCTCTTTCATGATTTTCTTTTGCTTCTTCGATGGCACCTTTGGTTTGGTTTTTTGAAAAATCAACAAACATACTACGGTATTGCACACCAGCCTTTTTTGGGATTGCATTCTTCTTAAAACTGAAAAGGCAGAGGAGTCAAATACCACTTTCCGCGGTCACTGAGGAGAAACAACCAAGTTTCGAAATATCGGTATATGACCAGGAGTTATATGTTAGTGAGTTTCCCTCCCTATTGGAGGATGTCTCCCCTTGGAGAATATAAGCTTTCTGAAGGCTCATTTTGAGAAGCATTCATTTTATTTTTCCCCATTCACCCACTCAAGCACATACTGTTAGTTAGGCAGAATCATCTACCACTGCAGATATGAATGCGTATCTCCCCCTACTTTTTTCAATCTAAGACATAAGAGCAGCTTTGTTTATAATTCAATATATATATATATATATAATATTATATATATATATATATATATATATAATATATATAATATATATATAATAATTGCTGAACAGTTACGTAGTGGGAGAAAACAAGTGCAGGCTAAACAATTCTTCAGTCATTGTAGTAATGACTTGGCAAAGATTTGAAAGAAAAAAAAAATATGGGGGGAATATATTATAAATATGAGAAACCCTTCACTAGCTGCCTGAGGGAACCATCGTAGTCCTCTTCGAAGGCAGATGTATTTGTATGCCTGCTCCTAGGCCTTTCGTCCGCTGGATCGGACTCATCAGAGAGACACGGCTGATTGTGTCTGTGCTCTTGGTATCAAATAGAGACACACACAGTCCATAATTCTGTGGTGTTCTCACCACCAAGGATTCAAAAAAGGATCCAACAGCACCCCCAAAGCAGCCAGTGAAGGGTAGTAAAATGGAACAAAACGAAAGTGTGGAGAGGAAAAAAGTTGCTGAAAAACTAAAAGCATTATCCGAACAGTATAAAATGTATGGGACAATCTTTGAGCTTATGCTTGAGGATCCATTCAAGGATGCAAGGGAGATCAAAAGATATGGAACAGTCTGAGTGGTCAGCTCTGCTGTTCAATAAACCCAAGCATTGTGAGTGGCTAAGAATTGTACAGAACAACCTTTACTTGGATCTCCTAAGAGATTGCAATCTCCCCTGATTGACCAAAATTATAATGCTGAACAATTAAGTAGTGGGAGAAAACAAGTGCAGGCTAACAATTCTTCAGTCATTGTAGTAATGACTTGGCAAAGATTTGAAAAAAGAAAATAAAAAAAATAAAAAATGGGGGGAATATATTATAAATATGAGAAACCCTTCACTAGCTGCCTGAGGGAACC
>JAFLJL010014647.1:10250-13918 GCA_018398815.1 Conus ventricosus | reverse complement strand
TTTTTACCCCCCTTAAATTTATTTGTTTTCCACAAAAAAAAATTTTTTTTTTTTTTTTTTTTTATTTTTTTTTTTTTGCCCTGAACCATTAAATCAAAACCAAATGTTTAATACAAATAAACACATAATATCAATTATTTTTACCAACAACTAAAGGGGCGGCAAAACGTAGTATACACAATCACAACAACACATTGTTTTCATACAGGCAGCCTCTGGCACCCACACAGGTCATCATGACAGCTATCTTTTGATACCCCGGGCCCAAACACACAGTCTTCTACAGATCAGACCCTCAAAAAAGCATCTGGGCCTTTCCCGGGAATCCCCCACACCAGAAAACGTCACACACGAAAACAAACCGCTCCGCAGGTATTCCTGGAAATTTTTCCAAAAACCCTACACACAAAGAAACAAAAGGGCTCGCCCCCAGAACCGAAGCCCTTTTTCTCACTTCAGCTAAATCTGACCACCGGACGGCTCTAACAACCCCCCCCCCCCCCCCCACCCCCCGCCCACCCCCCCCCGCGCCCGGGGAAAAATCCAGTTTTGCTCACCCTACACCTTTTTGGATCGCCATACATGTCTACTACCTTTGGTCACCTCTCAATCCCCCAGGGGGGAAACATGGCGGGCAAAGCGCACCCCACACCGGATCAGTCATTCCAGTCAACAGGGGGTTCAACCGCCCCTGGGGGAACTGATACTTATCTTATCATCTACCACTTCCAAACTCATTTATCTTTCTTTTTCGAACAAACGCCCCCTTCACTAATACATTTAACGGGGAATTTGGGGGGAAAAAATCCCCTAACAAATTACAAAGCTCAAACGGGGGGTGCAAAAATAGAAATTTTTTTGTTTAAACCCCATGATTGTTTACTTTGAAGGGGGATTTCAACAGGACCCTTTTCTCAAAGTACCAAAAACAAATTATATATGAACGAACAAATTCCGTTTGTCCCATCTTATCAAAAAAAGAATGTTTTTAACATTTCACATCACGTAGACGTTCCAATACTTTTCAGGAACGATTTCCGTTCGTCCCTTATTCAAGAAAAAAAAAATTCATCGCCATAAACGTTCAAATTTACTATAAAGAACGATTTCCCGTTCGCCCTTTTTTTATCTTTCCACAACAAAAAACAAAACTTTCAACAATTTATGCCAAAAATTCTTTGCCACTCCCGAGCTCCCCAAACCCTCCACATTATGAATTTTTCTTTTAACTAGATTTACTTTTTTCCCGTCACATATCAGTATCAAAATTCCCTTTCACTCACTCCTTTCTCCCTCCTTTCCACCACATTCCAACTACAAATTCCCTTTTCCCCAGTCCGCAAACAAGAGTACCAAGGAAAAAAAAATTTTGTTAGGCCCTTTACCAACACTAAATTTTTCCAAACCCCCAAAATAAAAAGAGAAAACCACTTCATTTAAAAAATCCTAATTTCAATTCAATTTATCAACACATACCCAACTGCCAAAAAACTTCCTTCAGTCCCCCTTTTTGGCTCCTAAAACTTTTTGTTTGGGCCGAGAGCCTGCGAGACTAAGGGGAAAATCTACGCTCACCCGACTCCACAAAACCGGGTGACAGCTGCAGTAAACAGCCCCCTTTTTACGGGTTTACCTTTTTCCGGGGTCAAACGTGTCCCCCAAAATTTGGGACCAGACGAAATATGATCCATACAATGGCGGGCACAAGGGGTTTTGATAAGGGCAGCATTTTGTCCAAATGAAAGGGGAGTTTCTTTGTCCCACCTGTCTTTCACTCCCTCTGGAACCATTAGCTTTCCAAAAAGCCGCTTCACTTCAAGTCGAAACGTTTTTTTCACCCTTTTTTCATTTCTTCCTTCGCCCAAAAAAAAAAAGATAGCAAGAGCGATTTCACAAAGCTGCCCGCCTGTACTGGTCTCACTCAAGACTGTAAAGCAATATTCACCTGGCGCTTTTTTTTCCCAAACTACAGCGTTCTCTGAGGCCTTTTCAAACGTCTCATCTAGGGTATGCGCACATTCCATGGCCCGGGGGGTGGGGAACAACCCTTTTCTTTTTGGGTCTTTGATTTTCGACTACTGAAAAAGAAATTCCCTCCACTGTGATAGGGATTTTTTCAGCCTCTGCTATGGGGGTGCTCTGTGATCTTAAAAAGGGCTGTTCGGTTGCTTAGGTGCTGCCCACCCACTGCTGTCCTGGTTCATGGAAACCCAAAACCATAACTGCCCTGAGCAACCTGTGCGCAGGTTGCGGCGCAGCTAACGGGTACCCGTACCCTCACTTCGCGCTTGCCCATCGCCACAGACGGGGGATAAAAATAAATAGGGATGGACATGATTTTAAAGTGCCTGCTATGACTTTGTTTAAAGGGAGCGGGAGTTCAAAATTCGTTAATTTCTCTGTCGTCTGTCTGCTTCTGCCCTGTCTTCTCTCTCTCTCTTCCCCCTCTTCCCTCTCTCTCTCTCTCCTCTCTTCCTCTCTCTCTCTCTTGCCCAAAAACCCATCTGAGCCCAAACCCAAAAGGCATTTCAAAACGGCTGGAACGGAGTCATATAAGGACGACCATGATGTCTTTCATTCTTCTCATCCGGCCTCCCAATGCATTGCGGGATTGCCGTTGAATCAATGGTGATTTTCCCTGCACGTGCACCATCCAGTCTTACAGCTGAGATGAGAAGCCTTGCCTCAGGGGGTGTGAGACCCCGGGGACTATCCTCGTCGATTCTGCCCCTCAGCCTCTCAAAAATCATCACTTACCTTTGCCAGTTTACTTCTTTTGGGAAAACCGTTCAATCAATTTAAAAACTACGCTGTTTTTTGTAAAGGTTGACAGAGGCCCAAACCTTTTCAAAGCAGTTGAGAATATTGTTTTTCTTAACTGCAAAAAGGCCTGTCTGCCATGGAAACCCAAAGGCACTAAAGGCGTTAACACGACATCTCACCCACTGAAACACGCGTATATTTAGTGTAATTGATTTTAATTAGGGCTACAAAATTGCCAAAACATCCTTATTGAAAAGAATTCATAATGAAGCAAAAATTTTTTTTTTAGGAACCATGAAGGATACACCACTTTAAAATATTCATACCTGCTTGACCTTCCTTCAGTGCAGCAGGCCCGCTAGACCAGTGAATGAATATTTTCAAGCACTTTAAATGCCCCAAACCACCCCAAACGGGGATTCAAGAAAAAAAAAGGCCGCCAGGACTGCAAAGTCATGGATAGACAGGAGAAAACCCCATACAGTTGTGTGCCAGTTACCAAATCTAAAGAAACGAAGGAAAAGAAAATATCCAGACCATTTAAAAAACCTCTCCCAAAAAAGCATCCTTTAGAACTTTGAGTCACTATCAGAATGGGCCCGAAACAAAACCAACGCTGAATTTAGATGCAGGAAGAAGGCTTTGGCACAAAAAGGACATTTTTATATACCGAGGGGCCCCTCCCCAAATTAACAGCTGTGGGTACACTGAAAGCAAAAAAACCAAAAATCCGGAAGAAAGCAAAAAAAATTAACATTTAATGTCAACATGTGATTAAAGCAGGACACAAGACTCCACAGGGGCTCGTCGAAATACTAGTTTAAAACCACCAAGGGAGCTCCATAAACCCCACTTCAAAAAGTGGAAAGGGGAATGGGGAAACCCCGCTTGGGATGACACGCGCA
>JAFLJL010014647.1:2750-7750 GCA_018398815.1 Conus ventricosus | reverse complement strand
ATTGTTCAGCATTATAATGTTTGGTCAATCAGTGGGAGATTGCATCTCTTAGGAGATCCAAGTAAAGGTTGTTCTGTACAATTCTTAGCCACTCACAATGCTTGGGTTATTGAACAGCAGAGCTGACCACTCAGACTGTTCCATATCTTTTGATCTCCCTTGCATCCTTGAATGGATCCTCAAGCATAAGCTCAAAGATTGTCCCATACATTTTATACTGTTCGGATAATGCTTTTAGTTTTTCAGCAACTTTTTTCCTCTCCACACTTTCGTTTTGTTCCATTTACTACCCTTCACTGCTGCTTTGGGGGTGCTGTTGGATCCTTTTTTGAATCCTTGGTGGTGAAACACCACAGAATTATGGACTGGGGTGTGTCTCTATTTGATACCAAGAGCACAGACACAATCAGCCGTGTCTCTCTGATGAGTCCGATCCAGCGGACGAAAGGCCTAGAGCAGGCAATACAAATACATCTGCCTTCGAAGAGGACTACGATGGTTCCCTCAGGCAGCTAGTGAAGGGTTTCTCATATTTATAATATATTCCCCCCATATTTTTTTTTCTTTCAAATCTTTGCCAAGTCATTACTACAATGACTGAAGAATTGTTAGCCTGCACTTGTTTTCTCCCACTACGTAACTGTTCAGCATTATATATAATATATATATAAATATATATATATATATATATATATATATATATATATATATATATATATATTGAATTATAAACAAAGCTTGCTCTTATGTCTTAGATTGAAAAAGTAGGGGAGATACGCATTCATATCTGCAGTGGTAGATGATTCTGCCTAACTAACAGTATGTGCTTGAGTGGGTGAATGGGAAAAATAAAATGAATGCTTCTCAAAATGAGCCTTCAGAAAGCTTATATTCTCCAAGGGGAGACATCCTCCAATAGGGAGGGAAACTCACTAACATATAACTCCTGGTCATATACCGATATTTCGAAACTTGGTTGTTTCTCCTCATGACCGCGGAAAGTGGTAATTTGACTCCTCTGCCTTTTCAGTTTTAAGAAGAATGCAATCCCAAAAAAGGCTGGTGTGCAATACCGTAGTAGTTTTGTTGATTTTTCAAAAAACCAACCAAAGGTGCCATCGAAGAAGCAAAAGAAAATCATGAAAGAGCAAAACAAGCTACATTTTCTTGTGAAAAATAGAAAATATAAAAAGATATTAGTGTAATACATGTATCACACTAAATGTATGTTAATGAATTCAGCAGTTTATGAAGCATTATGCAATAGTGATATATCTTGGACTTGTTTTACCTGCGGGCTTCCAAACTTAGTTCGAGACTTTTTGAAGATTCTATTGAAGACTGCAGCTCAGAAAGCAACCGTTTTGACCCTATCTCACCAGACCGATGCCCAAAAGAAAACCTGAAATTTTGTCCTAAGTTTGCATCCACCCCTGATTCTAAAACTGATAAAATCCCAAAACATAAAAATGCAACTGAACACCAAACCATTAAGAGAAAAAAGATAAACTTAAATGCATAGTCGTAAATTTTCAATCTCTTATTAAGAAAAAGAAGAACTCAGTAATTTAGTCACGAACAAAAAACGTTGATGTTTTAATTGGAACAGGAAACTTGGTAGAAACTGGAAATCCGCAGTGACTTCTAATGGAGATTTTGTCGATATTTATAGAAAGGACGATTGGAAAAAGAGGTGGGGAGTCTTGATTGCCATTAGAAGATACTTAGCAGTTGAAGCTTTTTATATCAAGGCAAAAATAGTGAAGTTTATTTTGTAGGATTAAATTTTTAGAATAAGAGACTGTCATTGTTGGATCAGTTTACTGACCTCCCAGCATTCAGATGAAAATTTATGTTGTCTATTTGCAGAGACATTTCTAATATTGTTTGGCCAAAAGGAAGGCAATTTTATGGATTGGTGGAGACTTAACTACCAGATATTGATTGGGGTGAAGAGCCATACTTGGTAATCAATACAGTAAAAATATTAATACAAAGTTTTTTGATGCACCAAAGACCTGGGATTGGTGCAGTCGTTGAAGCACCAACTGTAGGTAAGGCATTCCTGGATTTATTTTATACCAATTGTCAGGCGCTTTAGGCAATCAGGAATTAATTGCAAGGCCTGGGTGCTCATGACATAAATTCTCTTAGAGAGCAATTTTCGAACTTTCGACGAAAACCCCTAAGCGTACATCAGACGTGGAACAAGCAGATGTACCAAAATTTGCGCAGGGTTAACTCATGATTTTCAGTCGTCTTGTTTGAGGTACCATAGTGTTAAAGATATGTCAGTGACCTTTTGGAAGTGTATTAAAAACTAACTTGAATTTATTATGGATGACACATACCTACTAAAATATCTTCAAGCAGGAACACAGCCATGGATTCCTACAAAAAACTCTAAACGTTTGTTTGTGAAGGAAACATCCGTTTCTTTAAGAATTGAACTACATCCTAATGCAGAAAGAATAACTGGTTAGGTATAAACATATTAAGAGAGGTGTCAGCGAGAATGTAGCTCTTGCTCACTCCAATTATGTTAAATTCAATGATTTCAGAAGGTGATCATCAAAACAAGAAATTATGGTCTTACATAAGGTGGTAAGAGCCAGGACAACATTGGATTCCAGACCTGAGAAACAACAGAATAACCTAATACAGGACCCTGAAGGTAGCAAACTTACTAAACAAAGCACGTTTTGTTCAGTTTGTCAAATCCCAACCCTTTAATTACGTTAGACTAAAAAGATCGATGATAAACTACTGAAAATGCATAACATCAAGTAAACAAAGCAGGAGTATTTAAGTTACTGACCAACATCAATGAAACAAAGCTACTGGTCCCGATGGCGTTCCTGCAAGCTCTTTTTAAATTATGTGCCAATGAATAGAGTGAGGTTATACCAACTACTTTACAAGCTTCACACGGGCTCAAGGAGAATACTGATTGAGTGGCGAGATGCGAGCTTTGTTCATTATTCAAAAAGGGGGACAAAACAAAAGCAGAGAACTATAGCCCTGTATCTCTTACATCCATATCAGCTAAACTACTTGAAACATAATATATAGTGCAAAATGGACCTTTCTTGACAAAATATACTTCTTAAATAACGCCCAGCATGGTTTTAGACAGCGAAGGATTTTGTGAGACTCAACTTAAACAAACTCTCAATGATTTTAATAACTGTCTTAACAACAGACAGCAAATAGACGCAATTTTATTAGACTTTTCTAAAGCCTTTGATAAGGTTGACCATGAGGGCCTGCTGCTTAATTAGAACACATTGGCATGGCGGTTCTTTGCTAACATGGGCTAGACATCTCGTTGGGAGAACGCAGAAAGTTGTTGGGGAAAGGGGGTCGTCATCCATTGTAAACCAGTTTGTTCAGGTGTACCACGGGAAGTGTTCTGGGGCCCATTGTTTTTCTTAATTGATATAAATGATTAAGTAGAAATCTCTCTCCTGGAACAACTATAAGGCTTTTTGCAGATGACAGTTTATTATATAAAAACAATTAGAAGCAAGAATGATACACGCATTTACAAGAAGATCTTAAACGCTTTACAAGGGGTGGGAAAGAACTTGGAAAATGGAATTTCATCCCAAAAGTGCAAAGTGTGAGTATATGTAACAACGCTCACCCAATTTTGATCGATTATTTTATTCATAATACTATTCTTAAAAAAAACTAATGCTGCAAAATATTTAGGCGTGATTATAGATTTGTCGTCTCAAATGGAAAGAAACCCTTACAATTTAGTATGTAAGAAAGCAAATAACATCTTAGCTTTCTTATTTCAGGAATATCAATGACTGCCCCCAAAAGGTTTAAAAACGACTTTCTACAAACAATGGTTAGACCAGTACTGGAATATGGTTGCTCAGTTGGGATCCTTACCATCTAAAGGATATTGATAACCCCGAAAAGATTTAGAAAGAGAGCAGCACGGTTCGTAACAGGGAACCACTCAGAGAAAAGGGGAATACTAGGAAGAACATGAGGAAATTAGAATGGAAACCTTAGAAGAGAGAAGAGCTTTTATCAAACTTAACTCTTTTTCAAAGGAGAGCTAAGTAATTGATAATCCAATGGAACAACTATATTGAATAATTGCACCAGGAGTGGCGGGCAATTTTTATACCATACCTGCATCAAATATTGACAGCCACTTACATTCTTTTTATCCCAGTTCTGTACGGCTGTGGAACTCACTGCCGGGTGCCATCAAGATTGCCACAAATGCAATCTCATTTAAAAAACAATTGATACGACAGTTTTGAGATTTTCTATTGACGATTTTCTATTTTTACTTCCCCCGATATTTTACGTTACCCGGGCCTGATTTGGCCATTGCTTTTAACTTCTTGAATAATCGAGTGCGCCCCTTGTTGCCAAATTTGCTCCAGGGGCCAAAAGTCTGAGTCGCACAATTTTATTTTACTTTTTAACATGGGGCCCCTGGTGACCTACCGTTTTTGAGGGGAACCAGTATTTTAGGAAGAAGAAGAAGAATAAGAAGAAGAAGAAGAAGAGATATTCTCTAAGACACAAGTGCTGAGGGCCAGTTCTTGGAATGAATCCGCAAGGGACTTAAATAACAAAACTAATAAATTCCAAGGATAAGTACCCAGCACCGTTCCAGCAACTTACAGAGCGCTTGGTGTTGCAATGACTGCAAGAAATATTGAATTATAAACAAGCTTGCTTTATGTCTTAGATTGAAGAAGTAGGAGGAGATACGCATTCTATCTGCAGTGGTAGATGAAAATTTTGCCTAAAATAAAAGTATGTGCTTGAGTGGGTGAATGGGGGGAAAAAGAAAATAAATGCTTCTCAAAATGAGCCTTCAGCAAGTTATATTCTCCAAGTGGGGACTCCTCAATAGGGGGGGAAACTCACTAAATATAACTCTGGTCATATACCGATATTTCGAAACTTGGTTTTTGGCGTCATATACTGGTAACCAGTGTCAGACAATAGCATTACGATTGTAG
>JAFLJL010014646.1:21859-58481 GCA_018398815.1 Conus ventricosus | reverse complement strand
TTGGCTTTTGATTAGTTGTATAGCGACAGCAACAGCAGAGCTCTCTTTTGTTTTAATGGTTCGCATCTTTGTATCTTGAAGCTATGTCAATGACTGTGAGTGCGTACTAAATCTTTTTCGTCTAATCGTATCATGGGGTAAATATAGAAGGTCCATTTGATGGGTGTCGTTCGGTATTGTATTCACAAAGTGAGGTCTCTGTATTCGTCTAGGTGCAGGTAAATAAATTTGCCAAATCGTTGTTTAGATAACCTTCCTTCGTTTTTTGTTCACTGACTCCAGCTGCTTGGCTTGCTTTTTAATTGCCGTGATTCCCTTCCAATATCCTTTTGGCGATAATAAATTTTGTTCATTTTTTATTCAGCCAATTTATGCGCAACAAAATACACAACGGTCTGCCAAAGACAATAAACGCGTTTTTCTTGCATCTTTTGTTTTTTGATGGATAATAAAAAATCGCTGAATTTTGGTGGGGGAAATGTCTCGTTTGGTTGCCTGTTACAGATAATATTCTTTTATCGCTTGATCAACATCTTTAAATGTGAAAGCTGCATGTCCCTTTTTTTCAGTTTGTCGTTAATAAAATCTAACTGCTCAATTCTCTGCTTTTCATAGTGATCTTGTGCTGCGGCTAGTTGCTCCACAGCTTTGTTTATGTTTTTTTTCTCTCGTTTTCATCCCGCATTTTACTAAACGGTAATTACTTCGTTTAAAAGCAAGGCTTTAAAACCACAGCGCCCCCAAATCATCATTACGAGCGAAGCCATTTTTTTTTAAATTTTTTTTTTTTAAAACTTTACATATTAATACTGTCTGGAATTATTCCTTGCTTAACTAGAAAATCTTTCGTAGCGAAACGAAGCTGTAAAAACAGCAATCGCTTTGCCGAATCCTCAAGTCTAGTTTGCCAAGATCTGCTGGTTTAATTTTTAACAGGCTTTTACCAAGCATTGTGTTTTCCTACACTTAGGCCCCAATAACAGCAGAATGGTATTAAAAAGGTTGGCGACAGTTTTTCGGTGCTCATTTTTTAAAAAATAAAATAATTATAATTAATAAAAAACATGAACAGCGATGATCTGCTAGAGCTACGGAGCGGCCTAAACCGTCTTGGAAAAAACAAAAACAGTACCTGGGGAAAAATGAATTCAGCATAGAAACAGATTCAACAAATGTCGCCGCAAGACATTGAAAAGTATCATAACAGGTATGAAGCGCAACTAGGATGGGAAAAATGGTAAAAGTGTTGGGCAAACGGTTCTTAGTTTGTACACTATAAACCCTAGCAGTAGATTTGCTCCCATTGATTCTGAACAAGACTTTATGTATGATTAACGCAGGGATCCAGTTTTAACAAAGTCATTAGTCTCTAGGATGTGATCTATATTACAGTTTTGGAACATTATTGTCGCGCTAATCATGGGATTAATTACTTTTAATCATATAGATTTTTTTTCCCCTTCAAAATGACCGAGCCAGAAAATCGCAGAATCAGAAAAATTGAATCCAGTGGAAAAAGTAACCAGTAAAAAGCATCCTCATCCTGGGCGTGTTGAAGCAGGAAAAAAATTAGCAGAGTGGAAAGACAAGAAAATTAATGTTACAATCACAGAATATAACTCATCATGAAACTTTAACGCCACCACGCCAGAAAAAGTTGATTAAATCCCAGCTATAAAAACGCCAGAAACAAGAAAAAGTTAATTCAAGGCCTACAGCACCAAAGTCTTCATGGAATATTGATTAAAATGTTGTCATTTTGGCGTCCTTGCTGCTGGGGGTGGTTATTAGGGTTTATAAAATTATATAAACAACGCTGGCGAAAACGAAAGCAATCAAAAAAATCTGAACCAAAAATACAGAACACAAAAGCATGCCAGAACCACCAACAACAAAAGATCTTTTTGGATCCATTTCAAATGCAATAATATTTTTTAAGAATTTAATTTTTAAATTTTTGTTTTTTTTGATTAAAAATAGATCATGGCGGATTATTATTTTTTTAAATGATGGAGTCAAAAATTTAAAGGGACATGGAGTCTATAAAAGACATTTCATAGACCAGAATTGTAATCATTGCGGTTGCTTAGGATGTAAGAAACTTCTTTAAAGTTTCTTTTGCCAACGATCTCGCGCAGAGAACGCCGAGCAAGATATTCTCAGCGATGACGCGTTTTTTGAGGCGTGTGTGTACTATATTTAGACATCTGCTGTTTTAAGACAAAAAACATAGATTGTATTGTTTTTTTTTGATAATTATAAGATAACTTGAATAAGAACTTGGTTGTACTTAAAGGACAACTTGGGAGAAAGAACTTGGGATGACTTGAGGAAAACTTAAGAAAAGAATTAGAAGTGATTGGGGGTGATTTGAGGATAATTTGAGTAAGAACTTAGAAGTAAATTGGGGTGACTTGAGGATAACTTGAGTAAGAACTTAGAAGTGACTTGAGTAGAACTTAAGTAAGAACTTAAAAGGGGACTTGGGGTGACTTGAGTTAAGAACTTAAAAGGACTTGGTGTGTGCATGCGGGGGGGTGGGGGCGGGCGGGGTGGGGGGGGGGGTGCGCGCCCCTTTGATTATTTATAAAAAAACGGATGTTCAGAATATGTTATAGTTATTATCAGTAAAACAAAACAACAACAACGATAACAGCTATATACAAACACAATAAACAAGCATATATACAAACCCGATTCCCACCCCCTTTTAAAATTTTAAAAACAACTACAAATTATAATAAACTTCCCTTAAATGTCTTGTGAATCCTCTGCTACATCCCATTGGGGTGTTTAATTCATCAAGAGGCAGCTTTCATTTTGTTTCTTTATCAGTCAAAAGATTTTAATTTTTGTCCTTTAGTTTACTTTTCTTCTTGTTTCACTCTTTGTTCTTTATCTTTCTCAACTCTTTTCTCTTTTTCGCTATTGCTCTTCCAAATGTTCTTTTTTAAATGGAATGCTGGACAAAAAACTTTCAACAGTTCTTGGTGTTCCCCTGTTGTTGCCTGATCCGTCATTTTAAAACTAACTACATGTCTCCAAGAACACGCAACTATAAACAGGTCAATACCTTTTTATTGTCAACAGCAAGAAATAGTTTTCAACAGCAAAAAAACAGTGGGCACAGGTCAAACCGAAAATAAATGGGTTACACTATCAGAAATATGTCACACAACTTGCTTTGCATTATTTACTACTGTTGCTCAGCTTCTCTTGTCGTGTGCGAATAACAGTTCCCTGCTCTTTGCAGACCGTGGGCTGTCCCACGGAGCTAAAAAATGTAAGTCTGTGGGGCTGTCCCACCTGTGGAGAGTTGCAGTCAGCTAATTACACGGACTGACGCCAACTGACACCACAATCCCGAACCCCTTTCCAAGTCAGAAGACACAACAACACAAATTAAATAATCGGGTTTTGGCCTAATAAACAGGTCTCCGTATTTCCATGTCTGTGGGTATTCTTTGGGAGTGTGGAAAAAATTTCCTATTGTCTGTCTGTCTGTCTGTCTGTCTATCTACTTCGTTTTATAAGATTTATTATGTTAGTATAAGTGTGCGGATTTTAAAGACTTTTAGAGAACAATTAAAGACAGAGGAGCATTTGATGAACTAAAATCTGAAAAGTTTAGTAAATTAGTATTGAAAACGGATAACCTAAAAGTATGTTTGTTTGTAAAAAATCGTTATTTTTTTGGTTATTGAAAGGAATGTGTGATAGATTATCATTTTTATTCATTGTTGAAGTCTTACTTGTCAGAGAAAAGGAAAAGGCGGATTCTGGGCCCCTCACGGTCGAACCTAGTTGAGAGCGGATGAAACCAGAATTTCCGCCTTTTTCCCGTTCTCTATTTGTTTTCATTGCAAAGACTCATCTTGGAAAAAGTATCGCCAAAAGAATGTTATAAACTTGCAAAAGTTAACATTTTTTTAAAAACTTCATTCCAGGAAGGGTATTTTTCCACGCGCATATCCTTTTCTTTTCAATTATGCATCACTTTATGGGATTAATGCCAGTGAAACTAATCTGAAACAAGTAAGGGTTTAATAAAAGGGCCATTTAAGTTATTCATTTGAAATCTTGTACCTTTATAAAGAGCAATTACAAAACTTTAAAATTTCTTCGATTTAAGATAGACTTCCTTCAAAAAATGTTTAGGCATGTCAATGTAATGAATGGATCAGCTCCAAGAAAAAACACCGAAAGCTTTGGCATCAATAGAAATAGACATACGCATAAAGTGTCGTTTCCTAGACCCTGAAGTAAAACTTATTAATCAAATTTTGTATACTCTGGGGGATTGATGGAATTAAATTTTTCTTTCTTTTAAAATCATTTTTCCTTCAAAACGGGCATTTTAAACAGCACTAAGAAGGATCTGATAGAAATTCTATGCAATAAGAAAGGTCCTCTCTCTCTCTGTCTTTCTCCCTGTCTCTGTCTCTCTCTCTTTAACTGCATTTGAAATTGATGTTCCAGCATTTGTTTCTTATTATTTCATATGTTGAATATGATAATGTGCATGTGTATGGTTGAAGCTGTGTGCTTTTGAAAATGTAATTTTCACTGTTGCATGCTATATTTGTTGCTTTCTTTTATGAGGGCAGGATGTAAAAAAAGCTTGACAGCTTATTCTTCAACCCTCAGCAAAGATAATTTTGATTTGACACATTTCCTAATCCACTCACATATACAAACAAACAAAAAACCAAACTTACAAAATATTTACATGCTGAAGCATCTGTGTATGTCCCTGTTGACATGAATGCATATGTGTGCATGTTCGTGTGTGTGTGTGTGTGTGTGTGTGTGTGTGTGTGTGTGTGTGTGTGTGTGTGTGTGTAAGAGAGAGAGAGAGAGAGAGAGAGAGAGAGAGAGAGAGAGAGAGTCGTAGTTGTAGAAGTATTGATTGTATAGATGAGTAATATTCACCACTTATTAGTTGAAACAGGATTTGATTGTGATTGAAAACTGAATATATGTAAATGAAAACTGTCTATGTCAAAATATTATTACCACTTTGATACATAATCTGGAAAAGCTATAATGGATGTACTACAACAAATTAATACATGTATGTTTTATGAGTACCATGGAAAGGAGTTTAAGAGAGAAAAATATATCTGTTAGCTGCCCTGTATTGCATATGCTTTGGTTAGTCAAATTTACATGACATACTTGGTGCTCAACAGTTGCAATAGGGCAAATGAATGGAATTCCATGGGCAGATCATACTTGTAGAAAATATGACATAAATACTGTTGTTGATGAGTTTCATTTTTATCATGGAGTGTATCTTTTTTTTTCCTAATATACATAAAGTATTGTTATCTGATACAGGTCTAAAGGTTGTATAATTCTCATTGTGTAAATTGTTTTCCACGTATAAACAGGTTTTATTTTGAGTAAAAGCATGGGCAGCACATTTTCATGCTGATGAATGATTGGTAACATTAAATGGAGCTTTACTGATGCGCTTTATGTTAAATCTTGTTGTATTTTTGATAATGTTGTTTTCTGATGTTTTCAAGGCCACTGGAGGTTGCAGGAAACTAAATCTTGAATCTTGAGTGTGTGTAAATTTGGGGTGTTGCTTTTAACTTTTTACAGTACTAGCATAAATTGAAAATGTTTTATTCTACATAATATTTTCATGAAGAAGAAACAGTCTGGATTATAAAATGAAGGCTTACACATATTCTTTAAAAGCACCATTACTATAGCATTCACACATTATAAAGGAACAGTCTATGACAATGATTTGAATGGTTTCAGTTCAGGACTTGGAAACCATTATGGGACACTGAGTGGACCTGTACCAGCATTTAGTCCAGTCAGTAAGCCCCCCAAATCTGGAAAGGCGCCAGGCAAAAATGTACTAACTAATCCTGGCAGGCATGGCACCGGATATGGGTAAGTCACTTATTCCATATCATTTCTTACGCAGCTCATGATCATGAATAAGCTAAATGATTTACATGTATACTTTTTTTTTATGCATATGAATAAAGTCATCCAGACATTTTTTGGACATAGCTTAAAAAGTGTCTCAGTTATCAAATGAAAATCATGACTATTAGTGCAATGTATGGTGATGGTTGATAAGGGAATTTCTACAACACTCATACAACTCATGTCAAAGTAATACCAAACTTACATTCATCACCATTATCTTGAAATTTAAACTTTCAGTGACACACATTCATTGCAGTATCATCTGTTCAAAATATTAGTTGCACATAACTCTACTCAGTATCCAATAAGGACATGTCATAATGCCTATGCAACAAAGTACACTTTATTTATTGGTCACAAATGAACTGAAATAACTTGTTTCCTCTGTTTTCAGCTGGAGAGTTGTTATGTGTGTTTGATTTACTCGGTATTCCTTATGCTGTCATACCTGTCCACTGTTGTACATCCAGTTAGGTTTATCTTAGTTACAAATGACTAGAAATGTTGCAAGAAAAGTTACAAGGTGAGAATCGATATGCATACAAACTCATGTTCAGTAGATAAATTTGCTTTTAATGTCCATTCATGAATTTAAGTATCCACACATATTGGTACGTGATTCATATTATGAGCTGTGTTGCTGTATGTTGAATTGAATGATGCTGTAACAAAACTAGTAAATTTCTCTAGGTATGTTGGGGTGACACTGGCCAAATACCCGAACAATATGTCTGATCCCTATGACAATGATAGGGAGCGAGCCAGGGTGGGTCACCATGTGTCTCTGTGTGCAGTGTAACTTCCTGCCTTCAATGTTTCACTCACTGTTCTTCCTCATAACCCCCAGTGGATTTTGTTCATGTATAGCTTGCTCTCTGGGCATTTCACCTTTGACTTGCAGTGGCAGAATGTCCATTTTCAGCTGATACTTTGTGCACAGATAATACATCTTTCTGCTGTCTCAGACTTTCACATGAGAATGCGATCTGCAGTGGCAAACTTTGTTTATGCTTTCTGTGTGAAAGAAATCTCACAGTTTGCTGTGCCATATTCTCACTGAAAAGTAGTTCAGTTTGTGGAGTCTCTTCTCTCTCTCTGTTTCCTCTGTTCTGTGTAGGCCCTACGTGTGTGACCTAGTGGACTCCATACCCATTGATGACTAAATAGGATTGGAATAGTATTAATGTTTATTTTCTTTTATTAATAAAAAGTAACCTCCCCAACATTGCATGCAGATGGACAATCACAGCCTCATTTAGAAGGAGCACCCCAAAATAATAACTCAACCCATAAAAGATGTAACATCATGCAAAGAGGGCAATCCATACCTACTTCTCATCGTCCTCCTTTCTCTGGGTGCGCTTACATTGAGCTTGGGGCCAGCGCAGCACAATGTAGTGCGGCACGACCCACGTACTGCTTTGCATTTTCACGGCAATAGTTGGAACCTGAGGCTACTGCACGTCTGACCCCATCATGTTATCTCTGGAATGCAAGATGGTCACTTCCAGAGTGAACAGGTGGTGGCTGTGGGACTGAAAGCATAGCTGTTAGAAAGGCCGAGGCGAAGGGTACAATGGCTTTGGTCACTGTGTGCGTGCATGTGTGCGTGTGTGCGCACACGCTTATGTGTGTGTATATGTGGGGGCACATGCGAGCCTGCGCATGTGTGTGTGTGTGTTGTGTGTGTGTGGGGGGGGGGGGGGGAGAGAAAAAGAGAGGGGAGGGGGAAAGAGAGGGAGAGAGAGAGAGAGAGAGAAAAGAAGAAAAGAGAGAAGAGAGAGAGAACCCCGCAAAAGCACAGCCACCTCCCTGTCCCCACCCCCTTCCTTTTCATGCGGAGGAAATGCCACAACACAAACTGTTTTGGGGTTGTGTGTGGGTGTGTGGTGTTGTGTGTGTGTGGGGTGGTGGTGCATGCATCGTGCGCGTGGGGGGTGTGTGAGAGAGAGGGGGAGAGAGAGAGAGAGAGCCCAAGCTTTAAAACCCGCGCGGGCACCCCCCCCTTCCCCTTTTTCCCTTTCCTTTTCACTATAAGGCAAGTGCACGTGCCAGTGGTTTTTGGTGTGTGTGCGTGGGGTGGGGTTTGGTGTGTGTGGTGTGTGTGGTGGGGTGGGGTTGTTTTAAGAAAAGGGAGAGCGAGAGAGAGAGAGAGGGGGAGAGAGAGAGAGAGAGAGAAAAAGAGAGTCGGGGTTTTGTGTGTGGTGGGGCCCGTGTGTGGGTGTTTTGGTTTTTTTTGTGTGTGTGGTGTGTTGTGTTTTTTTATGTAGGAAAAGAGAGAAAAGGTGTTGTGTGGTGTGTGTGTGTGGTTTGTGTTGGGGTGGGGCCACGCAATGAAATTTTTGTGGGGGCCCAAACGAGGCACGCTACGGAAAACCCCCCCCTTACTTCCCCCCCCATCCCATTGTCCCCCCCTTTGATCATCCCGAGTGCGAAACGGTGTTGGCCCAAAAATGCATGAAAAACCCAAACAAGCGGGGCACCGCCCCTTTTCCCCCAAAGTAGTGAAACTATATTCTTTGCCCCTGCCCCTTTTTTCTTTTTGGGTTCGCGCTTCATTTAAACTTTCACTGACCCTTCTAGACCCCTGGTGGCGTTTTTCCCAACCCATCTTTTTTGACCTCATGACCTCAGTTTAAACCACTGCATTTTCCCCGGGGAAATTGGAATGCCGGGGCAGCCCCTTTCCGACCTGCCTCACACAGACCCGGGCGCGGGGGGGGCATGGCACAAAAAAGTCAGTGTAAATGCAAATGCCGCCAAACCCTACGGGTGGGCCGGGCTGGGAAAAAAGTGGCGGGTGTAAAACCGGCCCTCTTCCTAGCCCACTTGGCCTTTGGCCTTGGACGTAGCCTCACATCAAGGCATGTGACCCCTCCATCAAATGTATTTAGGAAATGAATCTTTTCCCCATGCCACAACTAAAGGAAAAAAATTTATGTGGCTTGACAAAGGTACGCGTCCCCAAAAAAAGGGGGGAGTAGGGAACTCTTTCAAGAAACAAATTTGGGGTCATTGGGTGAAAGTACCACTGAGTTGGGGTTTTTTAACAAGGGCGGGTAAGGTAAGGGCGGGGTCACTTTTTTGGGAACACTAGAAATGCACTAACAAGGAAGGGAAAAGACCCTTTTTTAACCCAGCAGAGGGCCTAGAACTCAACCTTTCAGGACGGGGGTCCTCTTTTGCTGCCCAAACATTACCAGCCCTTCACCCTTTACCCTTTCCCCTTCCCCCTTTCGTTTTTCCCAACCCCCTGAGGGGGTTGAAAGGGCCAAAGGTGTGGGGAAAAAACCGGGAAATTCAGCCCCGGCCTTTCCCAAACTCCGGGGAAAGGGGAGTTGAAGCTCGCATTTCGCAAGAGAGGGAAGAATCGCGGAAGAGAATCGAGTTTTCGTATCCCCAGAGGGGAATTCGAGGGGGCAGTAATTTTTCTCAGAAGAGGGGCCGGGAATTGAGAAACGGGGAAGGGTTTTTTATTTGAGGCAGGCAGGTCCTCATTTTTTTACGGGTTAAATTATTCTCCGGTCCGTTTTTTTGGGAAAACAAAGGGTGAACCATAGCTTTTAGAACGGAACTAGATTTTTTAAATCTCTCAGTGAAAGAGAGATAAAATTTGTGAAGATTATTTTATCTCTAAAGGAAAAGAGGGGATAAAAAGGAAGATTTTTTTATCTCTCATGTAAAGAAGAACAAGTGGAAAGACTTTTTTATCTCTCAGTGTAAAGAAGATACAAGTGTAAAAGCCCTTTTTTTTTCTCTCATGTAAAGAGAATACAGTTTAAGTTTGGATTTGCCCTCTCGTTTTAGGAGAGATCCCATGTTGGGGATTTATTTGTCTCTCAGTGCGGAGAGGGGAATACGGGTGTAAAATCTTTTTTCAAGTTTTTTTGTTGTATTAAAAAAGTTTTTTCCCCGGAAGGGAGAGGGGGAGAAGAAAAACTTTGGGAAAAGGCCCCTTTTTGGGGGTGTTTGGGAAAAAGATTGCGTGGCGTATGGAGAAATGCTGCCATGAAAGCGGGAAAGCAAGAGTGACAGTGTGACAGTGGGACCCCACCCAGTTTCAACCGGCGTACGGGCCGTTTGTTTCTCCGGAAAAAAAAAAAAAAAAAAAGTTTCATTTGTCCCCCAAAGGGGTTTGGGGGGAAAAAAAAAAAAAGGAAAAGGGTTTCCCAATTTGTAACCTGGGGAAATTTCTATTTGTGCCCTAAAAGGGTTTGGGGAAAAGGAAAAAAAAAAGAAGAAATTTTAAATTATTTATTGTGTAAAATTTTTTGGGCATTTTTTTGTTTTTTTTTTTCTATTTCTATATTTTTTTTTTGGGGGGTTTTAAACTTTTCTTTTGGTTTTGCTCTACTTCCTTTAAGGGGTTTTTTTTTTTGGTGGGATTTCTTTTGCCCCTTTCCCCCACCTCGGGACCGAACCTAAACCCTTCTCTTGCTCAAACCTGGCACAAGGGGGCGGGGCTTGGGGAAAATCGCTGTCCCCCCCCTTTGAGGATTATATTTTTGGTCCCCTTTCCCCAAAACTGATACCCCCAAAAACCTCTTCCTGCTTTAGCGGGGACAGGGCCCTTTGGGGGACCCAACCCCCTTTCCCCTTTACCAAAATATCATTTTTTTCCGCTTTCCTATTTTTTCCAATTTTAAATTTTTCCCCTTGCCCTCAAGTGGGGGATCAACCTCCTCCCACCTAATAGTGTATGGTGGAGTTGTTTTACCCCCTCTCCCAAAAATTTAACATTTTTATTTTTTAAATTTTTTTTTTTTTTTTTCGGGGTGTGGTGCAGATTTTTTGATTTGGGGTGAATTCCCTTTAAATTAAATGATTTTTTTAGTATTTGAAAATTATTACTGTAGGGGGGTATTTTGTGCATGATTTTTTTTTCCCCCGTCCCATTTTTCCACAGGAGACAGTGACCACTGGGGGCTGTCTTTTGGGTTTTCTTTTTTTTTTCTTGATTTCTGCTCACTTTTCCCGGGGTCCTGTTACCCTTTTTCCCCCCCCTTTTTCCCCCCCCTTTTTTTAAAAACCCCCTTTTAAAAACCTTCCCTCCTCAATGGGCCCAAACCTAGTTTCCTTTTCCAACATTTTTCATTTTTTAGGTGGGTTTTCCCGCAAATTTTGTGTTTTTTCCCCTTTTTTTTTAAATTTGGTTTGTGATTCCATTTTTTTTTTGTAAATTATTTTTCTTTTTTTTGAAATAAGGCGTAAAATTTTTTGTAAATTCTTTTTAAAATTTAGTAAAGAAAAAAGACTAAAACCCAAAAAACTTTTTAAAACTAAAACTTTATAAAGAATTTATTTTCAGAAAATTTTAAAATTGTGTTTATTTTTTTTTTTCTTGGGGAAAACAGTTTTATTAAATTTCTTTTTGTTTTTTTAAATTTCCAAATTGAAAACTTTTTTTGCAAATTTTTTTTGGGAAAAATTTTTTCCCTTTGGGTTTTTCATATCCCCCTTTTTAAGAAAAGTTTTTTTGTTTTAAAACCCGGAAATTAAATTTCTTTATTTGTATAATTTATAATTAGGGGTTTTGGGGTGAAACAAAATATCATCATATATCCCCCTTTATTTTTTTCAATTTTGAGTTGTTTGGTGTTTATTCGACATTCATTAGGGAAATTTTTTAATAAAATTTTAAACAAGCGAACCTTGGGTTTTGGGGGAAAAAACTTACAAACTAGGGGCCCCCCCAAGGCACAGATAGGGCAGACGGGCAAAGAAGAGAAAGAAAAAAAACTACAGAGGGAACTAAAGGGCTAAGAAAATAGACTAAAAGGGGGAACTGAAGAAAATAAAACTACAAGGGAATTTAATTGAAACATTAAAAATTAGAGACTGATGCTAAAATTAAAAAAACCGGGCATCGAGAGAACCCCCACCCCGTCGGTTCCGCAGCCATGCCTCAACCAAAAGCGGCTTTTTTCCAAAAATTGCCCCCCTTTTTGAGGGGAAAAAAAGGATACATTTAAAAATTTTTTCCGATTTGAAAGTCACGCAACGTCTTTTGGTTTTCCAAAGGAAAATTTGGGCATTTTTATATTGGGGTCGTTTTTTAAGGGAACGCTTTTACAGTGTTTAACCCCTCACTTTCAGCGAAACAAAATTTTTAAATTGGGGTCATTGAAAGAAGAACCCCAAGAAATTTCAATGTTCCCCTGATCGGTTTTTCACGAACGTTTCCCCTTTTGTGCGCCCTAAAAAAGGGGAAAACGTTTCCCAAACGTTTTTGATCCGAAAGAATCCCCTTTTGGGGTCGATGGGTCGATTTGTCCCAAAACGAACAAAACTTTTCATCACTGCGAGATCTCCTTTTTAGAGAAAAAACTTTTCCCCGAGCGTGAGCAAAGATCGGGCCCCTTTTTCCCTTTAAAAAAGGCCAAATTTTAAAACGGGGGGGGAAAAGGTCAGATGGCTGTCAGTATTGTATCGCCCCCCAGATAAGGGGGTGGCAAGGGAAAAAAAAATTTTTTCCCCTTTGAGTCTCATGCGTCATGTAAATATCCATCAGGCAGGGAAATTTCAGGGAAAAGGGAAAACGTGGGTCATTTTTTTAGTCCTCAAGGATAACCTTTCCAAAGGGAAAGGGGCCCGGGGCTTTCCGCGGTTTTGAGTGACTTTTTGTCAATACCCCTAAATCACCGCCGGAAAGACCCCCTTTCCCTCACAAAAAGTTCCGAGGGCTGGACAAAAGACCACCAAAGTAGACCTTTGGGCCAGTTTGTGGGCAGAAAAAAATTCACAAAAAAACATCAGCTTCCGATCAGCCCAAAACGATGTTTCCCTTTTTGATGGGAAGTTCCCTCTAAAAAGAATTGCCCTTTCGACCGGTGAATTTAAAAAACCCCTTTGTCTCCACTGATTGTGAAAAGGCCGTTTTGGGGACCAGATCAATCTGTTTTATGGCCCGGGGATAAAAAACGGGGCCATCAAAAGGTTTCAGGCTTCGGGTTTTTTTTGAGACACTGGGGCACTACTGCTGGTGTAAAACGGAAACTTTCCCTCCTTTAAGACCATATCTTAAAAACTGCCAAAAGTTAGGGCTTTGGGGGCAAGATTGAAACTTTTTCCCCCTGGCGAAAATTTTGTCGATACAAACCAAACCCTTTTTTTTACCGCCGTGTTATTTAAACCCGGGGCTGCCCCACCTTTATCTTGGGCAAATTTTCCAGGTGTCCTACAGTACATGGGGTGCTGGAGGATCTTTTTTCCCCTTTTCTTGGAGTACTAATCAAACCAAGAGCAGGGAAAGCTACAAAACCCCTAAAAGGGCCAAAACTGGGATTAACCCAAAATTACCCCCCCAAAGATTTTTAAAAAAAAAAGCAGGGAAAAAAACAGACGCTGACGACAATACTTTCTGCTGCTAAACAGACTGTCCCCTGGGCTACAAACGGACAAACCCCAAAGTTAAAAAAAAAAAAAAACCAGGAAATCTGACAAATTTTCAAAAGTGTGTACCTGGACAGGAAAAACAGACAATTGTGGTTTTCCAAAAACCCCTTTAAAAAACTACTGCACACGGCTTTATGTGCTTGTTTCGCTGGGCACTGCGGGAAACCCAAAAGAACCCTTAAAAGATTCTTGTTCTTTTTATTTGGGCCCGGGGGGGGGGGGGGGGGGACAAAGGAAGTTACGAAAAACTGCCCCTCATTGACATCTGCCAAAAGACAACTCAGAAAAAAGGCGCGTCCCATGTGCACCTTTGCACAAAAGGGCCCCTCATTTCCGTTCCCTTTTTTAAGGTACTATTGATCTTTTTGGACCGTTACCCCTGTCTTCTTTGGGGTATCGCTATATCTTGACTTTGGTGGGTACAGCAACAAGGGAACCAGAAACATTCCCCCTGAAGAAAATTGATACATTAAAACTGTCGCCTGAAGCCTTTCTGCAATTTTTTTTCCCAATGGGGGCTTCCAGACGAAATTTTTCTCGGGTTGTGGGAAAGCAATTCATTTTTGATCTCCCTTTTAGAGAAATTTACAGACTGTTTTCAATCTCTTTTCCCTTTCAACCACGCCATAAAAATCCCCAATCGAATGGAAGGGTTTAACTTTCAATGGAACGTTTAAGTCCCTGTTTGAAAAGGGGCAAGGCAAGAGCCCCCGGGAAAGGGACGTTTCGTACCCGGGTTTTTCTTTTTTTCATACAGGGAAAAAGCCCAAAAAACGCTGGGAAATTTTCCCCCATTGAGCTTCTTTTTTGGGCACTCACCAAGGGGGGGGGCCCTTTTTTGGGCCGTTGATGACACAATGGACGGAAAAGACGGACTTTCCCCACAATAAAAAGGTTTTTCCAATACGTTTATGAACGCATAAACGGTTTTAAGGATGCATGTGAGCCCTTCTCAAAATCCCGCTGAAAGGGAAAACCCCGATTGAACAAGGTCTTTTTCAAAACAGAAAACAAAGGCCCCTTCCCCTTTAGTGTAGGGGATAAAAATCCTTGTATTCCCTGATGAAAATAACAACCCTTTTTGTTTTGTGGAAGGGTCCTTTTCCCGGTGTCGAAAAACTTTCTAAGTAAATTAAAAGGAAAAAAAAAAGGCTAAACACGAAAGGTTTTCTTGAACAGTTAAGAAGTAAGTTTAACGAAAAAATTTTCCATCAACCCCCGGTTTTAGGGGTATAACCCGTGCGAAACCGAAGTCAAAAAAGGGCAGACATTATCATGATGAATTTTACCCAAGGGAACGTACAGGGACAGATCCCAAAAGGGTTTTGAAAACGCAAAAGGGGAATGTTAACAACTACCAGTGCAGATAGGTTTTACCCCCCTTTCCCAACTGTCTACAAAGGAAACCTAAAGAGGATTTGGTTTCCCGTCGAAAAAAAATTTTTCTACAATCAAAAAAAAGAACAGCTCAAAGACATTTTGAAAGACTTTCAGGGTGGTTTTAAAGGATACCCCCCGGGGACAGTAACTGGGATTGGGAACCCCCTATATTTAGTTAACTTTTGAAATACCAGTGCGAACCAGACCAAACCCCCCCCCATTTGCAAAAAAAAAAAAGGGGGTTAAAGAAATCAATGTAATCCCGGGTTTAAAGGGGGAGAACCTTCTACATCTCCGTACAGCCCACCAAATGAAATTTGGGGGCAAACCTAAGGATCATTTCGTTTCTGCATCGTTAAAAGAAAAAAATAAGATCCAAATGGTTTTTCGATGCCGAGCCTATCCCAACATTGAAGAACTTCTGTGTCAGCCCCTCCAAAGGGGAAAAATTAAATTTTGAAAAATAGACTTGACTAAAGGTAAATGGGAGATTCCCAAAGGCCCGAAGCTGACAAGGAAAAAACAAACGTTTCAAAAAACCTTTTGGGCTTTTTTCCCGTGGAAAGAAAAAACCCCTTTGGTTTGCAAAATCCCAGCCCTTTTTTTGGCATAAAATGCGAGCCCTGAAACTCCATGGGAAATTGGTTTCAAATCCGTTTTTTTGATGACAAATTTTTTTGGGTGCCAAAATCAGGAGTGACCTCCTTTTTAACTTTCCAGCTGTTTTTTTCAGACTCAGAATTTTTGGTTTGACTGCAAAACCATCAAAAATTCGTTCCGGTTTCAAAAATCTCGAGTTTTTTTGGGCCCCCACTAATTTTAGTGGGAAAAAAAAAGCCAGAGGGAAAGAAAGTGGGAAAAAATTTATCCTTACAAAAAACCCACAAAAAAGAAACAGATCATCACTCATCGGATTTTTGTCCCTTTCTATAGACATATGAAACCCCCCTTTTTCTCCCTACGGGCCCCCCTTTTACTGAACTGACAAAGGGACGAAGAACAAAAGGAATTTTGGGGGTCTGATGAGTGCCAAACTTTGGGGTGGTTCAGAACAAACCCCCAACTCAATTTCCCCGTTCATTTTTAAACCCCCCCTTTTCCCGAAGACTTTTATTTTTAAAAACTGATGCCCGGGGTTCTAAAGGAATGGGAAAACGGTACTGTTGGGAAGGGAAAAAAAGGGGTTTGTTTCATCCAGTGCAATAAACCCCGTAAAAAGTTTTTCCCAAAAAAACGCAGGGGAAATAAATCCACAAATGAAGAGTGCTTGGGTATTTAAAGGGGAAAGTGAGAATTTTGCCAGGTTTTTTGAAATGGGAAAAAAGGGTTTTAGTTACAGACTGACCAAGGGCCCCTGCGTTCTGGGAAAACGCAAAAACCCAAGAAAAGCAGGGTTTTTAAATGGTCTTTGGCAATTTTTCCAAAAAAAAAATTCCATTTTACTGTTGAAAAACCTGCCTGGAACACAAAATGGGCAGGCAGATTTTTTGTCACGGCTGAATATTCCTGACAAATTAACTGCTTCAAGGGAAAAAACTATTCCCCGTTTTTGTCTTTCTTAATGATTACGGGTGATCACTTTTGAAGGTGCATGAGCTACTGACATTTAAAAACAAGTTATTTACATAATTTGCTTTTTAATGACAAAATTTTTGGGAAACAAACAACAAATTTTATGTTGAAAGTAATACATATTTATTCTTTTGGGAAACAATGGAAAAAATCAAGTACTAAAATTTTTGTCTAACTTTCTGGGGACGATGAATTTATATGTATGTGGTGAAACAAATAACTCCCTTTAAAAAAATTTTAAATTTTCCCTGGGTTTTTAAATTTTCAATGAACAAAAACCAAAAGTTTTCATTTGTCCTTTTCCCCCCCAAAGAGAGCATGTGACTTTTTAATGGGCCCATAACACACAGTGGGAAAAAAAAAATATGTTTAAAAAATTTTTATTTTTTTACGTGTCTATTGAGAAACGTTTTCACTTGGAAAAATTCTCTTTTCATGAGGGTTTTTTAAACATAGAGTGAACAAAGAAACAAGGGAAAATGTGCTTCCCACTTAATTGAAAAACAGTTTGGGACTTTTAATTGGAAAAATCCCTAATTGGGTTTTTTCCATGTAATTTGTGAAATGGATTTTGGAAGGGGGGTGATCAATTATAATGTTTTTTTTTAAAAACTAAAGTTTGAAACATGCTATTTATGGGGATCATGGTGATTGATTCTTAAAACTTATTATTTAAATTTGGGGAATCATGCATGGGTTTTTCACATTTTGAGATTCCCTGCTGAAGAGTGTAAGTGAAGTTGTTTTAAACCCTTTAAAAAAAAAATTTTGGGAAAATTTTTTTTAACCCAGGAAAGGGGGGTGTCCCCCTGACGAACCTCACATCAAGGGGATGTGAAAGCTCCTCACATGTAGTTTTTGTGAATGAAAAACATTTCCCCCGCCACAACAAAGGGGAAAAAAATTCATGTGGCTTGACTAGTTTTACGGGCCGCCCCAAAATTTAAATTTTAGGGAAGACTCATTCAAGAAAAATTTTGGTCCCTTGGGGAAAAGTACCCCTGATGATAGTTTAAAAAAAGGCTGGTAAGGAAGGTTCTGGGCACTGGTTTTTTAACACTGATATGCACCACTAAGGGGAAGGAGGAAAATCAGTTTTAACCCCAGATGGCCTAGGGGACTCGAACCTGTCAGGACGGGGCCTCGTTGCTACCATCATTACCAGCCCTTCACCCTTTAACCCTTTTGCCCTTCACCCCTTTTCTTTCCCCCCGTTAGGTGGGTTTAAGATGGCCCTGGGTTTTGGGGGAAAACACCGGAGTTTAGCCCCACCCGTACCAACTCCAGGGAGGGGGATTAAACTCTCATTTTTGCAAGAGACGGAAAAGAATCGCAAGAGAATCGAGACCGTAACTCCAGGGCGGGAGAGTCAGGGGGGAGTATATTGTCCAAGAGAGAGAAGGAAATTGAAAAGCAGGGGAACTTTTTTTCTTGAGGGAAGGGAGTCCTCAGAAAATTTCGGGGGTTTTTTGTATTCTTTTCCCGGCCCGGAAAATTTTTGGGGTAACAATTTTGAAGGGAAGCTTTTTAGAAGCGGGGAAATAGATTAATTTTTTCTCTCATGTAAAGAGAGTACAATGGAAAAAATTATTTTAAACTCTCAGTGTAAAAAAAATACAAGTGTTTAAAATTTTTTTAAACTCTCAGTGTAAAAAAGAGATACCCAAAAGGGGAAGACTAGTTATCTCTCCCTTTAAAGAGAGATACAAGTGTGAAGACTATTTTTTTCTCTCAGTGTAAAGAGAGATACATGTGTGAAGATTGATTTGTCTCTCGGTGTGAGGAGAGATGCATGTGTGCGGATTTATTTGTCTCTCAGTGCGGAGAGAGATACAGGTGTAAAATCTGTTTACAAGTTGTTGTTGTGATTAGTAAAGTGTTTTCCCTGAAGGAGAGGGGGAGAAGAAAAACATTCGGTAGTGCTCCTTTTGGTGATTGGAAAGATTGCGTGTGCGTATGGAGTAAATGCTGTCATGAATGCGGGTATGCAAGAGTGACAGTGTGACAGCCATTCGTGAAACTGTTGGTATAGGCCTCAGCATTCCATTGCTTACTGATCTACAGATCAGCGCTTGCTGTTTGTATTTGGCATTATTTGGCACACAATGGGGCAGCAACCATAGATAGTACTTAACCACATGCATGCAGGAAATGGCACAGTTTCACAGGTACAGATAAGATAAGATAAGATAAGATAAGATAAGATAATGTTGCTTATAGCCCAGCCGACCGCGAAGGGCCACATCAGGGCTGTCACCACGGTAAAATCAACTCACAAGTCTTTTTTTTTTTAATTTAAAAAACCCAAACCTTTCACACATCTCTTTAAATGACATCTTCTAGAAACGCACCAGAAACTCGTTAAAAATCTTTCTTCCGTAAAATCTTAAATCAGATGAAAAATGTAAATCTCTCTCAAAAACCCAAAGATCACATCAGGATTTCATGCTGTAAAATGTTTGTGTCTCACATCGTACAAGTCCCAACACTCTAAAAGAACATGTTTCATTGTGAGTGGCACATGACATGGAGTGCACCACAGAGCTTCTTCACTCTTTAAAAGGTACGAATGGGTAAAATCGAATGGCCGGTGTGCAGCCGGCACAGAACTGCTTCTTCTTTACGACCACCAGACGAAGATGAGAGGAACCCTTAAGGTTTGACGAATCTGAAAGAGTTTGTTATCCGTCTGTGTATTCCAATCCTCCTGCCAGAGGTCTCTCACATAATTATTAATTCTGGGTTTCAGATCTGAGCAGGGGATATATATGTTTGACAGTTTCTCTGTTGTGGCATTCTTGGCTAAACGATCAACCATTTCGTTTCCTCCAATGCCAACATGACCAGAATCCAAGCCAGAATAATGTTGTAACCATCCGCTTTCAACTTGGTGAAAAGTTCAAAAAAGTGTAAAAGTTCTGGGTGCTGAAGGTTGCGGCCAGCTATGGCCTCCAATGCTGACAGCGAATCGACAGAACCAGAAAGTCCCTCTTCGTAGATTGTGAGATTATCTTCAATGCCAGAACCAGGCCCCGTATGCATGTAATTCAAAAAAGCCTATTTCGGAATTGCTTCTATTCCCGAAAAGCTATTCAGGTAATATTCCCGAATACTGGTTATCCCGATTTCCAATGCATGGCCCGATATCCGAGTTGGAATAGCTTTCCGCGAATACCGAATCTGATAAGAGAGATATTTTTAGAACTCTCGACCTACTTCCGTGTTTGCAATCCATTCACCGGAAAAGCTGTTTCTTTTCTTTGCCGCGACGCAGTCTATTTTCTGTTCCTCTTGCCAGTACTGAAATCATGGCGGAGAAACCAGAAAAAAAGATTAAGGAAGGCGAAGTTCACAAAAAGGAAGTGCAAATACTTTTAGAAGAAGTAAGTCTGGAACATACGATTTTATTCAACAGCCACAACCAGGCTGTGACTCGGAAAAGAAAAAACGAAATTTGGGAGAGAATCTGTGATAGCGTGAATGTGTGTGGAGTGGCAAAGCGCACAACACAAGAGTGCAAGGACAAGTGGAGAGGGCGGAAGGGGGCTGTGTTGAACCGCCAGAGAGACCAAACGCAAAACAGTGAGCTTTCTCGCAGGATACGTGCATCATGCACACTGCCAGTCATTTAGATATGCAGTTGATGAAAATCAGATTTCCATCACAGATGACCTGCACACAATACAACTCCTTGTCATTGAGAGCTTTAATCTGCTGTACTCAAAGACAATACTTTGAAGCGTGAACGTTAAGCAACCAACGGGAGAACAGTCACTGTTTTATCTTTAATTTATCCCCATAATTTCACAACAAATAAAGATGGCACATGTGAAAATGGACCCAAAATACAGGTATCCCTTTATTTTATGGCATGATATCAACTTCCAGCTCATTCTCACCTTGTTTAAAAGAATCTGTTATCCTGTGGGTCTGTTATTCTCTATCACCTCTCTCTTTTTTTTCTCTCCCTTTCCTTAATCCCCTCCTTTATCCTCTCCCCCCCCCCCCCCCTCCTCTCTCTCTCTTAAAATGGGTAGATGGCCACCTAATCATTCTGTTGTTGACTCTTGACTTTTAAAATTGTTACCCTTCTCTCTCTTAAAAAAAAAAAAAAAGCTTAAATCGGCAGAAAAAGAAATAAAACAAATATGCTATACTCATACCTGGACGTTGATGGAATGATATCCCTTTCTGTTTAAAACTCATGTTCTTGGTCGCTTGGAGCTTGAATCTGGATTTGTGTGCCATCTATGTAACCCACTGCATTCGGAAATCCACAATCTTGAAGAATCTGCCTTTTGGTTTTGTCGGCTTGGCGCTGATTAGGCAGTCGGATTTCCTCGCGTGCTCGTCGACACAAAGCGTCAGTGACTCGAGACACAACTCGTGATACGGTAGATTGGTCAATGCCAATTAATTCAGCACATACATCTTGGAAACTTGATGATGCAAAATATCGCAGAGACACAAGTACTTGCAACAAAGGGGTCAGACTGCCTTTCCGATTCGTGACTGTGATATCACATTCGATTAAGTTCGTCAAATCTAGGATCTCTCGACGCCTGAATCTGAATTTTTTCACTATCTCAACATCGTCAAAAACTTCAAAGGGATGGATTCTGTCCCGAAAAAGTCGATTTCTCCTCAACAACCTTCTCCGTCGAAGCTGCAAAATCCAAAACGCCACCATTTTTAGTCACGCAATTCCCGGACAGCGGTGTTATTCCACCTAGGGAGCAGGTATAACTTTATTCCCGATTCGTGAGGTCGGATAGCCTATCCGACCTCCTATGCATACCGATTTGAAACCGTTATTCCCCTGAATAGGCTGCTATCCGGGATAGGTCACTATCCCGGAATACTTTGGCTTCATGCATACGGGCCCAGAGCAGTAAGTTCAGCGGAATAGACAGAAGCATCTGGAGGTATATGTTGTAACAGTATCTGAGAAGGAGCACCAGGGCAATAGGCTGCACAGGCCACTCCATCTTCAGACTTGGAACCGTCAGTGAAAATTTTCTGATAAGATGGGAATTTTGAACAGAGGTCAGCATATAATGCCTTGTATGCCAGAGAGCTGGAAGACTCTTTGCGAAAAGCTGCAAGATCAAAACGAATCTCTGGTGTGGAAAAGGTCCATGGAGGCTGATCTGGAAACTTGGAAAAATCGGACTCAACTCCTAGGTCTAGACCTGCACTCTGCGTGTGAGGCTGCATACGAAGACCAAACGGCAGAATACAGTTAGGGTTGTTTTCGAATTTACTTTGAAACTGAGGGTCAAAGACACAGTCATAGGCGGGGTTTTCCGGTTCCAAGAACAATCTGATGTAGTAATTCAAAGACAGTTTCAGCCTGCGGTTGGACAGTGAGGGTTCACCTGCCTCTGCGTACAGGCTGTACACAGGGGTGGTGCGGAATGCACCAAGACAGAGACGAAGCCCTTGATGGTGAATAGGGTCCAAGAGTTTCAGATAAGAGGATCTTGCAGAGCCGTACACAGCACAACCATAGTCCAATTTGGAACAGACCAATGCTCTGTAAAGGTTCAGCAAAGTTTTCTTATCAGCGCCCCAGTCAGTGTGCGCTACGACCCGCAGAATATTCAGAGCTTTCTGGCAAGAAGTTTTGAGATTTTTAATGTGACTGAGAAAGTTGAGTTTTTGGTCAAAAATAACTCCTAGGAATTTGGCTTCTTTTACAGCTGGAATGGTGGACTTGTCCAGATGAATTTCAGGATCAGCAAAGAATTGACGAAAATTGTAGAAATGGATTGACTGAGTTTTGGTACGTGAGAAGGTAAACCCGTTTTCCTCGGCCCACTGTTGGTTCTTGTTGACACAAAGTTGGAGTCGACGCTGTACGCTGGCGTAAGAAGCTCCCACTGCGTTAATTTTAATGCTGAAAAGGGCAGGAGAAAGGATGCTCCCTTGAGGGACACCCAACTCCTGCCCATGGATGTCAGAGAGTGTGGTGCCAACACGCACCTGGAACTGTCGATCAGCCAAAAAGTTCTGAATAAACAGGGGCAGGTGACCATGAAAACCGAGTCTGTGCAGGTCCATAAGAATTCCTGATTTCCACGTGGTGTCATACGCTTTTCCTAGATCGAAAAAGATAGCGACCACATGCTGCTTATTAACAAAGGCGTTGCGGATGGTGGTTTCCAGATGGTTTAAATGGTCAACTGTCAAGTGGTACTTCAGGAAACCGCACTGTTCACTGGCCAAAAGGTCATCGGTTTCCAGCTTCCACATCAGACGGGAGTTGACCATCTTTTCCATCAGCTTACAGAGGCAGCTAGTCAGAGCTATTGGACGATAGTTTGAAGGGTTAGTATGGTCCTTTCCAGGCTTAGGTATTGGAATGATCAGGGCTTTCCAGGGCAGAATCAGTGCAGGTTTGCAAAGCTAATTTTAGTTCGTTGATTGAAAAAGGAAGATTGTAGGCTTCAGAGTTGTCTGATGTAAAATTGTATGAAGATTTCTCTCTGATTTCTTTGTTTCTTAAAAAGGCTGCAGATTTATTTGAAGATGAGGAGTTCTGTTGGATGGTGGAGGCCAACAGATTGACAACAGCTTATTTGTCAGTAATCAGAGCATTGGCAAGTTTCAAGTGATGAATGGAGGGGTTGGTGTTCTTCCCTTTGATTTTTCTGATGATGTTCCAGACTTTTTTCTTTGAAGTTTTAGATGTCAGCCCAGAGCAAAAGTTTCTCCAAGACTGACGTTTACTGATTTTGAAAGTGTGTCTCGATTTGGCACGGAGTTTCTGATGGGCTCGAGCGTTGGGACCTGAAGGTCGTTGGTATACCCGACGCTGAGCCCGTTTGCGTACTTTTGAAATTTGTTGGCAGTCAGAATTAAACCAGGGTGTTTGGGGCATCTGGAGTTTGTCAGAAGACATTGGAATACAGGTTTTTGCGCAGTTTATCACAGTATTGGTCAGAGATTCTGCTGGGTCTGGACTCTGAAGAAAATCAATGTCCTGGAATTCTTTTGAAATGTTGGTTACAAAAAGATCCCAGTTTGCCTTCTTATAATTAAGATGCTGTGAGACAGAGACGTTTTCAGTTAATATGGGTTGTAAAAGGACAGGGAAATGGTCACTTCCATGCAGATCGTCATGGACAGACCACTCATAGTCCAGGACCAGCGAGGGGTCACAAATCGACAAATCTAAACATGAGAGAGCACCAGTAGCAGAGTGGAGGAAGGTTGGAGATCCATCGTTAAGACAACACAGGTCAAGCTCTGAGAAGATGTCTTCCAGGAGGAGACCTCTGGATGAAGTATCAACGCTACCCCAAAAAGGATTGTGCCCGTTGAAATCGCCCAACAGCAAAAAAGGTCATGGAAGCTCCTCAATCAGGTTGACCAGTTCTTGTCGATGATAGATACAGAAGGAGGCAGATATAGACAGCAAACAGTGGCTGTTTTATGCAGAGAGACTCTGGCAGCTAAAGCTTGGAGGGAAGAACTGAGGTAAACAGGGCTAAACAGAAGAGATTTGTGGATAAGCAACGACACACCTCCAGTCACTCCAACTGCAGAAGGCTGTGCTGGTTTAGAAAGAACATTAAAACCAGATAAAGAAAAGGATTTGTCAGAGCATATCTGAGTGTCTTGAAGAGCAAAGACAGCAGGTTTTAGATGTTGACAGAGGAGTTGCAGCTCTTCAAAATTAGAATTCAAACCTCGAATGTTCCAGTGAAATATTACTGAATCCATGAGAATGGAGTGATGACAACAGACTTCTCAGTCCATTGCTGTCTCGTCATCATCCGACTGCAATGGAGAATATGGATTGTGTGTTTCCACACTTGAACGTTTTATCTCTGGAGTGTTCTTTGTTCTCTTGGAAGCTCCTGAGGCAGATGAATGGCCATCCACCTCAATGATCTCTGCACCAGAGGACTTCCCTTGGATTGTACCTTGATGAGGCACCGCTTGGGGGCCACGAGTGCCCCTGGGAGGAACAGGGGTTTTTTTGGGGGGAGGGGGTGCTTTTGGAGCAGAGGGTCTCCCAACCTGTGTCTGCAGGGCAGAATGGGAGACAGTGGGTTTTACGCCACCACTGAGGGAGTTTGAACTTATCACAGGAGTAGCGGATTTCTTGCCTCCGCTGGGGCCAGATGGTTTAGATTGCAGAGTCTTAGAAAAGCAAAAGGTGTCTGTCTGACAGGAGACAGACACTGAAGAAACTTTTTTAACAACCTGAGAGTAGGACATGTTGGGGTGCGGCAGACTCCCAGAACCAGCCTTTTTGCCTCATGGAATGGAATCCTTCTTTCCGTCTTCACCCTTTGGATGCTACTTTCCTGGCGCCAAACTGGACACTCTCTAGAGGAGGAGGGGTGGCTGCCTCCGCAGTTTGCACAACGCGCTGGATGAACACACGGCATCTTGTGGCTCAGTTGGCAGCAGACGCCACAAATCTCCTCTCCAGAGCACTGGTCCCGCACATGGCCAAACTTCTGGCACCGGAAACAACGCATCAGGGATGGAACATAAAGGGTAACCTTGACATTCAAATAGCCCACCTTGATAGATTGTGGCAGCGAAGGGGTGCAGAAGGTCAGAAAGAGGGTATTTGTTGGCACCCTTTCTGAACCCTTTCGAATTGTGACTCTTCGCACATCCACGACTCCTTGAGATTTCAGTTCGAACCTTATCTCGTCCTCCAATATTCTTTTAAGTCTGGGCAGCGAATGACCCCCTTTGAAGAATTCAGGTTCTTGTGAGGTGACACCTTGATTTTTCGGTCGACAAGAGTTGTTGATTTCAGGAGCCGATCCGATTGACATTTTTGTACCACATTCCACCAGAAATGAGCCATTTCTCAGTCGTTTGATTGATTTGGGATTACCTGACAGACAGTTGAAACCTTTTTGGATTGCAAAGGGGCTGAGTGCAGACAAAGGTTTGTCTACATCGGCGTCCTCCACCACCAACCACGAGGGCCAAGATCCAGACTCTGTGCGGATTTCTGAGTCTGAGTCAGAATCACGATCACAATCTGATCTCTCTTTGTCTCTCTTTCTCCGTTCGGAAGGGAGTTTAGTTAATGAGGCCATGGTGTAAGATTTAGGAATTCATCCCTACCCTACCCACCCACCATCGAGTCCAACTTAGGTTCTTGGACCCCTTCCGGGTTTCAGTAGGGATATACAACAAAGCAGCGCCAACTCACCCTATCCCCCCCGATCATGCCCAGCTCCCGGGAACAGAGAACTGAGCACTACAGGGGTTACCTTGGCCAGCTGGGGGACTGCCTGTTTTGACCCAACCCCATGCAGGGGTAGCCGGTTGACACACACAGGCCTATGTGTGCCTGCTGTCTGGGAGAGGTCCAAGCCAAAGTGATGTGTTGAGGGCGCTGGCCCTCTCAATCACCAGGATCTCATTCCCCCCCATCACAGGATGCACCGCATGGCAAACACGGTGGGTTTGAAGAAGACCGCAGAGAAAAGGAGAAGTGTTCCAAAGAAGGCTTGGATAAGATAAGATAATGTTGCTTATAGCCCAGCCGACCGCAAAGGGCCACATCAGGGCTGTCACCACGTTAAAATCAACTCACCAGTCATAAAAAAAAAAAAATAAAAAAAAAACTTTCACACATATCTGTAAATGACATCGTCCAGAAACGTACCAGAAACTTCGTTAAAAATCTTTCTTTCGTAAAATCTTAAATCAGATGAAAAATGTTAATCTCTCTCAAAAACTCGAGGATCACATCAGGCGGGACATCCCTGAACAGGATCTTCATGGACTCCGCTGTAAAATGTTTGTGTCTCGCATTGTGCAAGTCCCAACACTCTAAAAGAACATGTTTCATTGTGAGTGGTGCATGACATGGAATGCACCACGGAGCTTCTTCACTCTTTAAAAGGTAAGAATGGGTAAAATACGAATGGCCGGTGTGCAGCCGGCACAGAACCGTTTCCTCTTTACGGCCTCCCGACGTAGATGGAGGAAGTCCTTAAGGTTTGGACGGATCTGAAAGAGTTTGTTACTCGTCTGTGTGTTCCAATCCTCCTGCCAGAGGTCTCTCACATAATCGTTAATTTTGGGTTTCACGTCTGAGCAGGGGATATAAATGTTGGACAGTTTTTCTCTTGTGGCGTTCTTGGCTAAACGATCAACCATTTCGTTCCCGCCGATGCCAACATGACCAGGAACCCAAGCAATAGTAATGTTGTAACCGTCCGCCTTCAACTTGCTAAAAAGTTCGAAGAAATGTAAAAGTTCTGGATGCTGAAGGCTGCGGCCAGCTATGCCCTCCAAAGCTGACAGCGAATCCGACAGAACCAGAAAGTCCCTCTTCGAAGAATGTGAGATTATCTTCAAAGCCAAAACCAGAGCAGTAAGTTCAGCAGAATAGACAGAAGCATCTGAATGAATTGTTCCAACAGTATCTGAGAAGGAGCCCCAGGCAGTAGGCTGCACAGGCCACTCCATCTTCAGACTTGGAACCGTCAGTGAAAACTTATTGACAGGATGGGAATTTGGAACAGAGGTCAGCATACCACTGCCTTGTACGCCAGAGAGCTGGTAGACTCTTTGCGAAAAGCTGCAAGATCGAAACGAATCTCTGGTGTGAAAAAGGTCCACGGAGGTTGATCCGAAACACGAAGACCAAACGGCGGAATACATTTCGGGTTGTTTTCAAACTTACTTTGGAACGGAGGGTCAAAGACACAGTCATAGGCAGGATTCTGCGGTTCTGAGAACAGTCAGATATAATAATTCAAAGACAGTTTCAGCCTGCGGTGGGACAGTGAAGGTTCACCCACCTCTGCGTACAGGCTGTACACAGGGTGGTGCGGAACGCTCCAAGACAGAGACGAAGCCCTTGATGGTGGATAGGGTCCAAGAGTTTGAGGTAAGACGATCTTGCGGAGCCGTACACAGCACAACCGTAGTCCAGTTTGGAACGGACCAAGGCTCTGTAGAGGTGCAGCAAAGTTTTCTTCTCAGCGCCCCAGTCGGTGTGCGCTACGACCCGCAGAATATTCAGTGCTTTCTGGCAAGCAGTTTTGAGGTTTTTGATGTGGCTGAGAAAGTTAAGTTTCTGGTCAAAAATGACTCCCAGAAATTTGGCCTCTTTGACAGCTGGAATGGGAGATTTCCCAACTTGAAGTTCAGGATCCGGAAAAAACTGACGGAAATTATGGAAGTGAATACACTGTGTTTTTGTAGCAGAAAAGGTGAAACCGTTTTCATCCGCCCACTGATGGATTTTATCCACGCAAAGCTGGAGCCTGCGCTGGACACTCGGGTACAGGCTTCCAGTTGCGTAGACAGCGAAATCATCCACAAACAATGAGCAGTCTAAACCCTGCTGAACTGATTGAACAATGTTGTTGATCTTAATACTAAAGAGGGCAGGAGACAGTATGCTCCCCTGTGGAACACCCAACTCCTGCTCGTGGACATCAGAGAGAGTGGTGCCAACCCGGACCTGAAACTGTCGTTCTGCCAAAAAATTTTGAATGAAAAGCGGAAGATGACCTCGAAAACCCAGATCATGGAGATCATGAAGTATCCCCGACTTCCAGGTGGTATCGTAGGCCTTCTCCAAGTCAAAGAAAATTGCCACTGCATGCTGTCTGTTCAAAAAAGCGTTCCGAAGTATAGATTCCAGACGAATCAAATGGTCAACTGTAGTCCGATGTTTGCGGAAACCACACTGTTCTTTCACCAAAAGGCCATCGGTTTCGAGTTTCCACATGAGCCTAGCATTGACCATTTTCTCCATCAATTTACAGACACAGCTGGTCAAAGCTATGGGACGGTAGTTTGATGGATTAGAAAGATCTTTTCCAGGTTTGGGAATTGGAATAATGAGGGCTTTTCGCCAAGAAGGTGGAAAGAAACCAGTAGTCCACACATGGTTGTATACCTGTAGCAGGATGTTCAGACCTATTTGCGGAAGATGTTTCAACAGTTGATAATGGATTTCATCTATACCTGGAGAGGAATCGCTGCAAGAAAGTAAGGCAGATTTCAGCTCGTTTAACGTGAAAGGAAGATTGTAGTCTTCCATGTTGTCTGACGAAAAGTTGCAGGGTGATTTTTCTTTAAGGGCTTTGCTTTTGACGAAAGTGGCTGATTTGTTTGAAGAGGAGGTATTCTTTTCAATTGTAGAAGCAAGCAGATTAGCAACTGCTTTTTTTCTCCGTTATTAAAGAGTCCGAAAACTTGAGATGGTTCACAGTGGGACAGGTGTTCTTCCCTTTGATTTTCTTCCACACTTTTTTCTTGGAAGTTTTCGATGTCAGCCTGGAGCAGAAGCTTCTCCAGGACCGACGTTTACTGATTTTAAAAGTGTGTCTTGATTTAGCACGGAGTTTCTGATGGGCTCGAGCGTTGGGACCCGAAGGTCGTTGGTATACCCGACGCTGAGCCTGTTTTCGAACTTTGGAAATTTGTTGGCAGTCCGAATCGAACCAGGGTGTTTTTGGCATTTGAAGTTTATCGGAAGACACTGGAATACAGGCTTTAGCACATTTGATCACAGTGTTAGTCAGAGATTCAGCTGGGTCCGGACTCTTAAGAAAATCAGTGTCCTGGAATTCCTTAGAAATAGTGGCTGCAAAGAGATCCCAGTTTGCTTTCTTATAATTTAGATGTGGAGAGACAGAGACGTGTTCAGTTATTACGGGTTGTAGAAGGACAGGGAAATGGTCACTTCCGTGCAGATCGTCATGGACAGGCCACTCATAGTCCAGGACCAGCGAGGGGTCACAAACCGACAAATCTAAACACGAAAGTGAACCCGTGGAAGAGTGGAGGTAAGTTGCAGATCCGTCGTTCAGACAACACAAATCCAAATCCGAAAGGACATCCTCAATTAGTAGACCTCTGGATGACGTACTGACACTACCCCAAAGAGGATTGTGACCGTTAAAGTCACCCAACAGCAAAAAAGGTTGAGAAGTTCTCCTATCAGACTGACAAGGTCCTGACGACAAACCGGGACAGAAGGAGGAAGATAAAGGGAACAGATTGTCACAGTCTTGTGGAGAGTGACTCTCGCAGCTACAGCCTGAAGGGAGGTAGACAGAGCGACAGGACTATACAGCAAAGTTTTGTGTATGAGAAGGGCAACACCGCCCGACAGTCCCAACGTGGATGGTTGTGCAGGTTTTGAAAGAACATTAAAGCCAGAAAGAGTAAAGGTCTTCTGGCTTTGAATTTGAGTTTCCTGAAGAGCCACGACGGAAGGTTTTATAGATTGACACAGAAGCTGCAGCTCCTCAAAGTTGGAATTTAGTCCACGGATATTCCAATGGGATATTGTACTATCCATGGTGCAGAGGGCGAAAAGGAGAGAGATCAGGTCATCTCCTCCTCAACGTCTGCTTCCAATGGAGTGAATTTATTACTTAATTTCACTGGACTGTGTTGGTCTACAGACCTGCTGGCAGACTTGCCAACAGGTGAAGAAGGTCTGGATTTGGGAGATGGTGGAGGTTTCTTCCTCATCTCCACCATCTCCACACTGGGTGGAACTCCCTTGCCCGCACGGGCACTGGACAGAGGGGTTCGAGGCGGGATTGCTGGTTTTTTAATCTGCCCAGCAGCAGATGTTGTAGACTGCTGGGCAGTCTGAGGGGTGGCGGATTTTTTGCCTCCACCAGGGGCATTCACTTTGGGTTGGAAGGTGGTGGACCTGCTTCCACCAGAGTTGACAATTCGTCCTTGCAATGTCTTCGAAAACGTGAAGTCATCAGTCTGGCAGCAGACTGACCGAGTGGGAACTGTGGGAACTGTCTTTACGGCCGAAGCATATGAAGCTTTTGGCGTCTGACTGCCCACAACCTGCTTGCGGGCTTCAAAAAACGAGATCTTCTTTTCTGTTTTAATGCGTTGTATAGTGGATTCCTGAATCCAAAGAGGACAGTTTCTTGAAGAGGAGGGATGATCGCCACCGCAGTTAGCACAATGTGCCGGATCTTTACACGGCCCATCATGAGTCGCCTTGCAGCAAACACCGCACACCTCCTGCCCAGAACAGCGGTCTCTGACATGGCCAAACCTCTGGCATCTGAAGCACCTCAACGGGGACGGAACATACAGCTGAACACGAACATTCAGGTAGCCAACTTTGATGACCGGAGGCAGCACAGGGTTGCAGAATGTCAGAAAGAGGGTGTTGGTGGCCACTCTCTCTGCACCTTTTTTTATCGTCACCCTGCGCACCTCCGTCACACCCTGGGATGCCAGTTCCGTTTTGATCTCTGCCTCTGAGACACCTGTTAAATCACGGCAGCGAATCACGCCTTTCGATGAATTCAACTGTTTATGGGGAGTCACCTTGATCTCCCTGTCCACTAGTTTTTTTGCCCTCAGCAGCTGTTCAGATTGTTTTTGTGATCTACATTGAATCAGAAACGAGCCATTCCTCAACCTTTTGATGGACCGAGGGTCACCTGCTATACCTTGAAAGCCCTTTTGGATAGCAAAAGGGCTCAGAGCTGAAAGGGGTCTTTCCTGCTCCGTCCCTTCCATCACGAGCCAGGAAGCCCAGAAACCTGTCCTCTGTCTTACCTCTGTATCGGAATCACTGTCTGTTTGAAAATCCCCTGAAATAGGGATGCTGCCTTCCTCTTCTTTTTTGGGGGGATATTTTTTGAAAAAGCCATATTTAGTTTTATTATGTTTCATCTCTCCCTTACCCACCCACCTTGGAGTCCAACTAAGGGGCCAGGGCCAAGAAACCAATGTCTTGACCCCTTCCAGGCTTCGGAGAGATATACGACAAACAGAAACCACCAACCCTATCCCCCCTGATCATGCTCAACTCCCGGGAACAGAGAGCTGAGCACTGCAGGGGTTCACATGGCCAGCAGGGAACTGCCTGTCTTGACCCAGCCCCAAGAAGGGGAGCCGATTAGTACACCCGGGCCAAAGTGTACTCCCTGTCTAGGAGAGGTCCGAGCCAAAGTGATGTGTTGAGAGTGCTGGCCCTCTCAATCACCAGGATCTCATTCCCCTCCGACACAGGTCGCACCGCACGGCAAACGCGGCGGATCTTAAGGAGACCACAGAGAGAAAAGGAGTGTGGAAAAGAAGACTTGAAGGGGAGACGAAGATAGAAAAGGGCCAAATAAAGGCAGAAAACAAGAAAAGGAGAAAGGCGGGTTACTCTTAGTCAGGATCCTCACCCTTAGCCTATCTGACATGGGAAGCCCTACCAGGGGCATCAACTCCTTACCACGTTACGCTTAGGCCAGACAGCATCTTAGCTTCTCGGACCTAGAAGCAGTTTGAAAAAACCAGCCTATCTCCGAGTATTGATGCCCCCGCCAGCAAAGCCTAAGGGATCACTGGACCACGCAAGCCCTCCGACCACGACAAGGTCGCAACCCCCGGAGGGCCAAAGAAGGCTTGTAAATATAGATTAAAGTACAGATTAAAGAGCCGGGCAGGCAGAAACCAGACGAAACAGAGGCTGCAGTTTCTGTGGGGAGACTTTATGGGGGAAAAAGAGATAGTAAAAGACACAGTAGGCAGAAAAACAGGAAAGATAAGAAAAAGGGTGGACTCAGGTTAGTCGAGAAACACCCCCGCCACGAGAAGGCCGGCCCGTGGGGGCACAGGTACAGATGAAAATAGCTCAGCCAACAAATATACACACAGAGGCATGCAAAGGGGATAGTATACTGCTGTATTTAGGGACTCAATTCTTAAATCCAAAAAGTAATGTCATTTTGGAAAACTTTTTCCTGTAAAAAAATATATATATGGTCGCATTGTTTCTTTGCAATATAAAATAATATGAATATGTTCAAATTAAATTAACTTTCATTTTCCACTGAAAGAAGATATGAACTTGTTTAAACACTAGTGAATGAGAAAATAAGAGCTCCTAAACTCCTAGTTTGCCTGAGTGTGTGTGTGTGTGTGTGTGTGTGTGTGTGTGTGTGTGTGTGTGTGTGTGTTGGAGAGGAAAATTATTGTTACTGTTCTCTGTATGTATTGCTGAAGTACATTCTCAGTGTGTTTTTGTGTGCTAGTTTAACAGTGCGCTCTTTCTTTTCACTTTTATCATTTTCTAGTTTAAAAAAAAAAGAGAAATGGGAAAACCTACCTCTTCTGACCTCCAAGTAGCACAATACTAACAAATATTATTCAATACCAAATGTAATATTAAAACCATATATGAGTGTGTCTGTTTGTATGTACATGTTTCCAAGTTGGAAAAGGGAGCATACAGAGTAAAAATAAAGTGTATCTATACTAATGGCTTCCTGTAGGGTGGCTGATTTGCTGCAGTTTTCCCATTTTTCATTTATTTTTCTGTGTGAGGTGTTTCAGCACCATTTCAGTCTGTCTTCACTTATTACTGTACATAACTGAATAGGCTGGTTGATTTCATTTATTTTGACACTCAATGGTGTGTTGCTTCCTGCTTTTCATTTGAATCATATTGGTGGATGTCTGAAAGCTATGCCACTATCACGCTGAGCCCTTACCCAGCACACTCAACTGATCCATATGACAGAGGAGTGGAGAAAATGAAGGTTGGCATTTGTTTACAGTATATGTCTTGTCGCAGTGCCATTCAGACATGATTTGTGTATGTGTGTGAGGAGAAGAATGATATGAACCTGGCACCGAGTAGCTCTGTTTTTTTTTTAATGTGACTATAAATAGAATATGTGGTTAGGACTCTGTGTGTGTGTGTGTGTGTGTGTGTGTGTGTGTGTGTGTGTGTGTGTGTGTGAAGATAAGGAGGATGCATGGATACACTGCAAGAAATATTGTTTTATATCACAGAAAATTATATACATGGGATCTGATTTAACATTTTGAATATCCATGCAAACAATTGATAAAGTTTGTTTTATAGACAGATAGATAGATGGAAAAATAGACGGACAGACAGACAGGTAAACAGATAGAAAGATAGATAATAAATAGATGGATATTTATATACATGTATAATATGTTGAACAAATTTGTAGCAGGGGAAACCAAGTGCAGGCTAACAATATCTCCATCTTCACAATAATGACTTGGCAAAGATTTTTTTTTATTAAAAAGCATTTGTGAGAGAAAAAGAAAACAGAAAAAAGAGGCGAAATAGCGAAATAGATCATAAATATAAAAGAGGGGAAATAGATCATAAATGCAAAATCCTTCACTAGCAGCATATATAGTCCATTTTGAGAACAGGACCATTCATATCACCTGATATAAAGGGTTCTTTCACTGAGTGTTGGTCCTCTCTTGGCATCAAATGGAGATATACCACACTCTGTAAGTCTGTGGTATCCTCACCAGTGAATGTTCAAAAACAGAATTCAATGGCATCCCAAAGCAGCCAATGAAGGGTAAAAAAGTAAAGCCAAAAGAAAGCACTGTGAGGAAATAGTGTGTGTGTGTGTGTGTGTGTGTGTGTGTGTGTGTGTATGTGTGTGTGTGTGTGTGTGTGTGTGTGTGTGTGCATGTGTGTGTATGTGTGTGTGCGTGCACTTGTATCTGTGTGTGTGTGTGTGTGTGTGTGTGTGTGTGTGTGTGTGTGTGTGTGTAATTATGTGTGTGTGTGTGGAGAGAGAGAGAGAGAGAGAGAGAGAGAGAGAGAGAGAGAGAGAGAGAGAGAGAGAGAAATGATGGTATATCATTAAGTTTTTCCCCTACATTGTTTTTTCTTCTCTTCATCCCAGCAGTTTAAGACTGCATAGAGCTTTTTATCTGAAAGATAGTCTCTCCTGAAATTTAAACATGATGTCAAACTGGCCTGAATTTAGCATGTTTACTATTGATAATTGTTTAAAGTGCTATTAAAACAGTTCTTATTAATTGTGCATAAGATTTGCAAGAAAAAAGGATTTCACTCACCTGTTCATGAGGTTCTCTTCTTTCAAAGTGGAAATTATTACAGTCAAGAACCGTATTCTATATCACACACGAGATAAGATAAGATAATGTTGCTTATAGCCCAGCCGACCACAAAGGGCCACATCAGGGCTGTTATATCACACACACTAAACATGAAAACTGCCTCTTCATTAAACAAATTCTTTTGCAACACATTCATGTAATTTCAGTATATGTAACAACGTCGAGGAGGAATCATGTTACAGACAACACATTAGACCAGCACCACATAAGCTCAGTGATGTTCATCTCTCCATGTTCAGTCCAGAGGAGGATTCACTGTACTTCCAATTTTATTCACAAAAAGCAACAACTCAAATGCTCCAAACACAGACACACATGCCCTCTCTCACCCTCATCTTACCCTAACCCATCCACCCACTCAACCACCCACATGTAGGCAGAATTAAATTTAAACCAACCAACCAATGAGCAAGCATAAATTAACTTGAATGGTGTTCAGCTTGAAAGTATGGAATTCAGTTTGGATGCAAGTATAATGGAAAAAAAAATGGATTAAACAACAACAACAAAAAAAACATTTGCAAATTGTACATCTAGTATGGGGGATCAGAAAGATTTATATTAAATTCAGAGAGTATTCATCAATTACATAAAGAAAGGAAATTTAAATTAAGGCTGGGAGATAATAAGAAAAATTCAGATTTTTGTTTGCTTTGACAGTTTCTTATGTCACAATTTTTGACTGGTCACTTTGAGATGGATGAAATACCATGGTGCGTCTTTTGTTCCCTTTTGTGTATGTCTCTTAAAATTTTGATAAAATTGCTGTCAATCTTCATATTTCTTGTTCTGAGTAAAGTCCACAGTTTTATGCTAAATTGTACAATACATATCAACACACATCACAAAATGTTTTCCAGATTTTTAAATCTGAAGTGGAAAGCAAAAGGCAGGAAGTTCAGCAAGATGCTTGAAAACATGTTTAGCCTTTACAAATAACTAAGTTCCAATGGAATCAAACTTATAAGGCCAGAAAATGCAAGATACATGTCTTCGTCAGATTCTCCTTTGAAACAGGGTCCTTCTGTGAAAAATTATTTTCTCACCCATTATACCAACAGATGCATATACAAGGCATGGTGATATTTAAAACCTTTTTGTGTGTATCTGTTGGAATACTTATTCTTACAGAATGAAAAAGGTATATGTTCTACACAATCTTTGCTGAAAATGGTTCTTTTATTTAATGTGTTTGCTAATTTGGTAACATACAAAACAAGGTCTATATGTTCATCAACTTGAGAGCATACCATTTATACAGGAGCAGCCCAGCTAGCGATTTTTTAAAAGCCTGTTTTAAAGATGGAAAAAATAAAGTAAATGTCACCTGATTCTGTCAGCTGCAGTGAAGAGAACATTACGTCTTGCAGAATGTGTATGTTTGGATGAGTTGGATAGTATGCGGATAGTCCCACAAGGAGACAGGAATGGGATGAACAAATGCCTTTATTTTGTCTTTGGTGGAAAGAAAAGACATGCAACATTGCCATTTTTCCACCCTTAGAATTGAAAAGGGTTATTAATGAATGTCTTGTTTTTCTCTGAAATCTTGATGCCACATTTTAAGATTGACCATTCTGTAGTTATTTTACAATAGATTGTATTTGGAAAGGTTTTCAGCTGTTGCTGTCATATTATGTTTACATCTATTTCCCATAGATCTGTGAAAATTTAAGGTTTGCTTATTGCAGAAAGAAGTTACACAACACAAAGCCAGTATGAAAGCAGGAGCCTTCAGACTCAACATGCATCCCCAAGATTTCTTTGATGGCAATCCATACCGATCTGACAAGCCCTTACCACCTGTCAAGAAGCCTATTTCTGCTGGGCCCAAGGACCTGAAACCGTTCAAGCCAAGTTCACCTGGCAAAAAGGTCAGGAAAATGTGTGTATGCCAGTGCTTTGAAATCTATGTCATGTTATTCTGACTCACTATTTTGATAAATTGAAAAACGTTTGATTTTTATGGTGCCAGTGACTTAAAATCTATTTAATGTAATTCTGACGACAATTATGATGAATTGAAATCTGTTAAGTTTTTACACCAATGAAATGTAGTCAGAACAGAGTAAAATATATTCACACACACACACACACACACACACACACACACCACACACACACACACACACACACGCGCGCGCGCGCGCACGCACACACACATACAGGCGGCAAACTTTTCAAAAAAAGAAATTGTTTTCAGCAGACTGCTTCATTACTGTAAAAAAAAGAAAATAATAACTTTAAATCAGGCTGGTTGCCGGAAATTCTTCTTCTTCTTCCTCATTCGCCATCCGTTAGATGAGCCAGTGTCCTCGATGAAGGCTGCGTCCGTCGCGTTCCTCAGGCCGTACACTGCTTCCACTGTCGGTTGGCCAGTATTCTCCTGGATGCTGCATACGTGTAC
>JAFLJL010014646.1:0-20859 GCA_018398815.1 Conus ventricosus | reverse complement strand
ATGTTGAAGATTGATTTGTCTCTCGTGTGAGAGATGCATTGTGCGGATTTATTTGTCTCTCAGTGCGGAGAGAGATACGGGTGTAAAATCTGTTTACAAGTTGTTGTTGTGATTAGTAAAGTGTTTCCCTGAAGGAGAGGGGAGAAGAAAAACATTCGGTAGTGCTCCTTTTGGGTGATTGGAAAGATTGCGTGTGCGTATGGAGTAAATGCTGTCATGAATGCGGGTATGCAAGAGTGACAGTGTGACAGCCATTCGTGAAACTGTTGGTATAGGCCTCAGCATTCCATTGCTTACTGATCTACAGATCAGCGCTTGCTGTTTGTATTTGGCATTATTTGGCACACAATGGGGCAGCAACCATAGATAGTACTTAACCACATGCATGCAGGAAATGGCACAGTTTCACAGGTACAGATAAGATAAGATAAAAATAAGATAAGAAAGATAATGTTGCTTATAGCCCAGCCGACCGCGAAGGCCACATCAGGGCTGTCACCACGGTAAAATCAACTCACAAGTCTTTTTTTTTTAAATTTAAAAAACCCAAACCTTTCACACATCTCTTTAAATGACATCTTCTAGAAACGCACCAGAAACTTCGTTAAAAATCTTTCTTCCGTAAAATCTTAAATCAGATGAAAAATGTAAATCTCTCTCAAAAACCCAAAGATCACATCAGGATTTTCATGCTGTAAAATGTTTGTGTCTCACATCGTACAAGTCCCAAAAACTCTAAAAGAACATGTTTCATTGTGAGTGGCACATGACATGGAGTGCACCACAGAGCTTCTTCACTCTTTAAAAGGTACGAATGGGTAAAATACGAATGGCCGGTGTGCAGCCGGCACAGAACTGCTTCTTCTTTACGACCACCAGACGAAGATGAGAGGAACTCCTTAAGGTTTGGACGAATCTGAAAGAGTTTGTTATCCGTCTGTGTATTCCAATCCTCCTGCCAGAGGTCTCTCACATAATTATTAATTCTGGGTTTCAGATCTGAGCAGGGATATATATGTTTGACAGTTTCTCTGTTGTGGCATTCTTGGCTAAACGATCAACCATTTCGTTCCCTCCAATGCCAACATGACCAGGAATCCAAGCCAGAATAATGTTGTAACCATCCGCTTTCAACTTGGTGAAAAGTTCAAAAAAGTGTAAAAGTTCTGGGTGCTGAAGGTTGCGGCCAGCTATGGCCTCCAATGCTGACAGCGAATCTGACAGAACCAGAAAGTCCCTCTTCGTAGATTGTGAGATTATCTTCAATGCCAGAACCAGGCCCCGTATGCATGTAATTCAAAAAAGCCTATTTCGGAATTGCTTCTATTCCCGAAAAGCTATTCAGGTAATATTCCCGAATACTGGTTATCCCGATTTCCAATGCATGGCCCGATATCCGAGTTGGAATAGCTTTCCGCGAATACCGAATCTGGATAAGAGAGATATTTTTAGAACTCTCGACCTACTTCCCGTGTTTGCAATCCATTCACCGGAAAAGCTGTTTCTTTTCTTTGCCGCGACGCAGTCTATTTTCTGTTCCTCTTGCCAGTACTGAAATCATGGCGGAGAAACCAGAAAAAAGATTAAGGAAGGCGAAGTTCACAGAAAAGGAAGTGCAAATACTTTTAGAAGAAGTAAGTCTGGAACATACGATTTTATTCAACAGCCACAACCAGGCTGTGACTCGGAAAAGAAAAAACGAAATTTGGGAGAGAATCTGTGATAGCGTGAATGTGTGTGGAGTGGCAAAGCGCACAACACAAGAGTGCAAGGACAAGTGGAGAGGGCGGAAGGGGGCTGTGTTGAACCGCCAGAGAGACCAACGCAAAACAGTGAGCTTTCTCGCAGGATACGTGCATCATGCACACTGCCAGGTCATTTAGATATGCAGTTGATGAAAATCAGATTTCCATCACAGATGACCTGCACACAATACAACTCCTTGTCATTGAGAGCTTTAATCTGCTGTACTCAAAGACAATACTTTGAAGCGTGAACGTTAAGCAACCAACGGGAGAACAGTCACTGTTTTATCTTTAATTTATCCCCATATTTCACAACAAATAAAGATGGCACATGTGAAAATGGACCCAAAATACAGGTATCCCTTTATTTTATGGCATGATATCAACTTCCAGCTCATTCTCACCTTGTTTAAAAGAATCTGTTATCCTGTGGGTCTGTTATTCTCTATCACCTCTCTTTTTTTTCTCTCCCTTTCCTTAATCCCCTCCTTTATCCTCTCCCCCCCCCCCCCCCCCTCTCTCTCTCTCTTAAAATGGGTAGATGGCCACCTAATCATTCTGTTGTTGACTCTTGACTTTTAAAATTGTTACCCTTCTCTCTCTTAAAAAAAAAAAAAAAGCTTAAATCGGCAGAAAAAGAAATAAAACAAATATGCTATACTCATACCTGGACGTTGATGGAATGATATCCCTTTCTGTTTAAAACTCATGTTCTTGGTCGCTTGGAGCTTGAATCTGGATTTGTGTGCCATCTATGTAACCCACTGCATTCGGAAATCCACAATCTTGAAGAATCTGCCTTTTGGTTTTGTCGGCTTGGCGCTGATTAGGCAGTCGGATTTCCTCGCGTGCTCGTCGACACAAAGCGTCAGTGACTCGAGACACAACTCGTGATACGGTAGATTGGTCAATGCCAATTAATTCAGCACATACATCTTGGAAACTTGATGATGCAAAATATCGCAGAGACACAAGTACTTGCAACAAAGGGGTCAGACTGCCTTTCCGATTCGTGACTGTGATATCACATTCGATTAAGTTCGTCAAATCTAGGATCTCTCGACGCCTGAATCTGAATTTTTTCACTATCTCAACATCGTCAAAAACTTCAAAGGGATGGATTCTGTCCCGAAAAAGTCGATTTCTCCTCAACAACCTTCTCCGTCGAAGCTGCAAAATCCAAAACGCCACCATTTTTAGTCACGCAATTCCCGGACAGCGGTGTTATTCCACCTAGGGAGCAGGTATAACTTTATTCCCGATTCGTGAGGTCGGATAGCCTATCCGACCTCCTATGCATACCGATTTGAAACCGTTATTCCCCTGAATAGGCTGCTATCCGGGATAGGTCACTATCCCGGAATACTTTGGCTTCATGCATACGGGCCCAGAGCAGTAAGTTCAGCGGAATAGACAGAAGCATCTGGAGGTATATGTTGTAACAGTATCTGAGAAGGAGCACCAGGGCAATAGGCTGCACAGGCCACTCCATCTTCAGACTTGGAACCGTCAGTGAAAATTTTCTGATAAGATGGGAATTTTGAACAGAGGTCAGCATATAATGCCTTGTATGCCAGAGAGCTGGAAGACTCTTTGCGAAAAGCTGCAAGATCAAAACGAATCTCTGGTGTGGAAAAGGTCCATGGAGGCTGATCTGGAAACTTGGAAAAATCGGACTCAACTCCTAGGTCTAGACCTGCACTCTGCGTGTGAGGCTGCATACGAAGACCAAACGGCAGAATACAGTTAGGGTTGTTTTCGAATTTACTTTGAAACTGAGGGTCAAAGACACAGTCATAGGCGGGGTTTTCCGGTTCCAAGAACAATCTGATGTAGTTAATTCAAAGACAGTTTCAGCCTGCGGTTGGACAGTGAGGGTTCACCTGCCTCTGCGTACAGGCTGTACACAGGGGTGGTGCGGAATGCACCAAGACAGAGACGAAGCCCTTGATGGTGAATAGGGTCCAAGAGTTTCAGATAAGAGGATCTTGCAGAGCCGTACACAGCACAACCATAGTCCAATTTGGAACAGACCAATGCTCTGTAAAGGTTCAGCAAAGTTTTCTTATCAGCGCCCCAGTCAGTGTGCGCTACGACCCGCAGAATATTCAGAGCTTTCTGGCAAGAAGTTTTGAGATTTTTAATGTGACTGAGAAAGTTGAGTTTTTGGTCAAAAATAACTCCTAGGAATTTGGCTTCTTTACAGCTGGAATGGTGGACTTGTCCAGATGAATTTCAGGATCAGCAAAGAATTGACGAAAATTGTAGAAATGGATTGACTGAGTTTTGGTACGTGAGAAGGTAAACCCGTTTTCCTCGGCCCACTGTTGGTTCTTGTTGACACAAAGTTGGAAATCGACGCTGTACGCTGGCGTAAGAAGCTCCCCCTGCGTTAATTTTAATGCTGAAAAGGGCAGGAGAAAGGGTGCTCCCTTGAGGACACCCAACTCCTGCCCATGGATGTCAGAGAGTGGTGGTGCCAACACGCACCTGGAACTGTCGATCAGCCAAAAAGTTCTGAATAAACAGGGCAGGTGACCATGAAAACCGAGTCTGTGCAGGTCCATAAGAATTCCTGATTTCCACGTGGTGTCATACGCTTTTCCTAGATCGAAAAAGATAGCGACCACATGCTGCTTATTAACAAAGGCGTTGCGGATGGTGGTTTCCAGATGGTTTTAAATGGTCAACTGTCAAGTGGTACTTCAGGAAACCGCACTGTTCACTGGCCAAAAGGTCATCGGTTTCCAGCTTCCACATCAGACGGGAGTTGACCATCTTTCCATCAGCTTACAGAGGCAGCTAGTCAGAGCTATTGGACGATAGTTTGAAGGTTAGTATGGTCCTTTCCAGGCTTAGGTATTGGAATGATCAGGGCTTTCCAGGGGCAGAATCAGTGCAGGTTTGCAAAGCTAATTTTAGTTCGTTGATTGAAAAAGGAAGATTGTAGGCTTCAGAGTTGTCTGATGTAAAATTGTATGAAGATTTCTCTCTGATTTCTTTGTTTCTTAAAAAGGCTGCAGATTTATTTGAAGATGAGGAGTTCTGTTGGATGGTGGAGGCCAACAGATTGACAACAGCTTATTTGTCAGTAATCAGAGCATTGGCAAGTTTCAAGTGATGAATGGAGGGGTTGGTGTTCTTCCCTTTGATTTTTCTGATGATGTTCCAGACTTTTTTCTTTGAAGTTTTAGATGTCAGCCCAGAGCAAAAGTTTCTCCAAGACTGACGTTTACTGATTTTGAAAGTGTGTCTCGATTTGGCACGGAGTTTCTGATGGGCTCGAGCGTTGGGACCTGAAGGTCGTTGGTATACCCGACGCTGAGCCCGTTTGCGTACTTTTGAAATTTGTTGGCAGTCAGAATTAAACCAGGGTGTTTGGGGCATCTGGAGTTTGTCAGAAGACATTGGAATACAGGTTTTTGCGCAGTTTATCACAGTATTGGTCAGAGATTCTGCTGGTCTGGACTCTGAAGAAAATCAATGTCCTGGAATTCTTTTGAAATGTTGGTTACAAAAAGATCCCAGTTTGCCTTCTTATAATTAAGATGCTGTGAGACAGAGACGTTTTCAGTTAATATGGGTTGTAAAAGGACAGGGAAATGGTCACTTCCATGCAGATCGTCATGGACAGACCACTCATAGTCCAGGACCAGCGAGGGGTCACAAATCGACAAATCTAAACATGAGAGAGCACCAGTAGCAGAGTGGAGGAAGGTTGGAGATCCATCGTTAAGACAACACAGGTCAAGCTCTGAAAGATGTCTTCCAGGAGGAGACCTCTGGATGAAGTATCAACGCTACCCCAAAAAGGATTGTGCCCGTTGAAATCGCCCAACAGCAAAAAAGGTCATGGAAGCTCCTCAATCAGGTTGACCAGTTCTTGTCGATGATAGATACAGAAGGAGGCAGATATAGACAGCAAACAGTGGCTGTTTTATGCAGAGAGACTCTGGCAGCTAAAGCTTGGAGGGAAGAACTGAGGTAAACAGGGCTAAACAGAAGAGATTTGTGGATAAGCAACGACACACCTCCAGTCCACTCCAACTGCAGAAGGCTGTGCTGGTTTAGAAAGAACATTAAAACCAGATAAAGAAAAGGATTTGTCAGAGCATATCTGAGTGTCTTGAAGAGCAAAGACAGCAGGTTTTAGATGTTGACAGAGGAGTTGCAGCTCTTCAAAATTAGAATTCAAACCTCGAATGTTCCAGTGAAATATTACTGAATCCATGAGAATGGAGTGATGACAACAGACTTCTCAGTCCATTGCTGTCTCGTCATCATCCGACTGCAATGGAGAATATGGATTGTGTGTTTCCACACTTGAACGTTTTATCTCTGGAGTGTTCTTTGTATCTCTGGAAGCTCCTGAGGCAGATGAATGGCCATCCACCTCAATGATCTCTGCACCAGAGGACTTCCCTTGGATTGTACCTTGATGAGGCACCGCTTGGGGGCCACGAGTGCCCCTGGGAGGAACAGGGGTTTTTTTGGGGGGAGGGGTGCTTTTGGAGCAGAGGGTCTCCCAACCTGTGTCTGCAGGGCAGAATGGGAGACAGTGGGTTTTAACGCCACCACTGAGGGAGTTTGAACTTATCACAGGAGTAGCGGATTTCTTGCCTCCGCTGGGGCCAGATGGTTTAGATTGCAGAGTCTTAGAAAAGCAAAAGGTGTCTGTCTGACAGGAGACAGACACTGAAGAAACTTTTTTAACAACCTGAGAGTAGGACATGTTGGGGTGCGGCAGACTCCCAGAACCAGCCTTTTTGCCTCATGGAATGGAATCCTTCTTTCCGTCTTCACCCTTTGGATGCTACTTTCCTGGCGCCAAACTGGACACTCTCTAGAGGAGGAGGGGTGGCTGCCTCCGCAGTTTGCACAACGCGCTGGTTGAACACACGGCATCTTGTGGCTCAGTTGGCAGCAGACGCCACAAATCTCCTCTCCAGAGCACTGGTCCCGCACATGGCCAAACTTCTGGCACCGGAAACAACGCATCAGGGATGGAACATAAAGGGTAACCTTGACATTCAAATAGCCCACCTTGATAGATTGTGGCAGCGAAGGGGTGCAGAAGGTCAGAAAGAGGGTATTTGTTGGCACCCTTCTGAACCCTTTCGAATTGTGACTCTTCGCACATCCACGACTCCTTGAGATTTCAGTTCGAACCTTATCTCGTCCTCCAATATTCTTTTAAGTCTGGGCAGCGAATGACCCCCTTTGAAGAATTCAGGTTCTTGTGAGGTGACACCTTGATTTTTCGGTCGACAAGAGTTGTTGATTTCAGGAGCCGATCCGATTGACATTTTTGTACCACATTCCACCAGAAATGAGCCATTTCTCAGTCGTTTGATTGATTTGGGATTACCTGACAGACAGTTGAAACCTTTTGGATTGCAAAGGGGCTGAGTGCAGACAAAGGTTTGTCTACATCGGCGTCCTCCACCACCAACCACGAGGGCCAAGATCCAGACTCTGTGCGGATTTCTGAGTCTGAGTCAGAATCACGATCACAATCTGATCTCTCTTTGTCTCTCTTTTTCCGTTCGGAAGGGAGTTTAGTTAATGAGGCCATGGTGTAAGATTTAGGAATTCATCCCTACCCTACCCACCCACCATCGAGTCCAACTTAGGGTTCTTGGACCCCTTCCGGGTTTCAGTAGGGATATACAACAAAGCAGCGCCAACTCACCCTATCCCCCCCGATCATGCCCAGTCCCGGGAACAGAGAACTGAGCACTACAGGGGTTACCTTGGCCAGCTGGGGGACTGCCTGTTTTGACCCAACCCCATGCAGGGGTAGCCGGTTGACACACACAGGCCTATGTGTGCCTGCTGTCTGGGAGAGGTCCAAGCCAAAGTGATGTGTTGAGGGCGCTGGCCCTCTCAATCACCAGGATCTCATTCCCCCCCATCACAGGATGCACCGCATGGCAAACACGGTGGGTTTGAAGAAGACCGCAGAGAAAAGGAGAAGTGTTCCAAAGAAGGCTTGGATAAGATAAGATAATGTTGCTTATAGCCCAGCCGACCGCAAAGGGCCACATCAGGGCTGTCACCACGTTAAAATCAACTCACCAGTCATAAAAAAAAAAAAAAAAAAAAAAAAACTTTCACACATATCTGTAAATGACATCGTCCAGAAACGTACCAGAAACTTCGTTAAAAATCTTTCTTTCGTAAAATCTTAAATCAGATGAAAAATGTTAATCTCTCTCAAAAACTCGAGGATCACATCAGGCGGACATCCCTGAACAGGATCTTCATGGACTCCGCTGTAAAATGTTTGTGTCTCGCATTGTGCAAGTCCAACACTCTAAAAGAACATGTTTCATTGTGAGTGGTGCATGACATGGAATGCACCACGGAGCTTCTTCACTCTTTAAAAGGTAAGAATGGGTAAAATACGAATGGCGGTGTGCAGCCGGCACAGAACCGTTTCCTCTTTACGGCCTCCCGACGTAGATGGGAGGAAGTCCTTAAGGTTTGGACGGATCTGAAAGAGTTTGTTACTCGTCTGTGTGTTCCAATCCTCCTGCCAGAGGTCTCTCACATAATCGTTAATTTTGGGTTTCACGTCTGAGCAGGGGATATAAATGTTGGACAGTTTTTCTCTTGTGGCGTTCTTGGCTAAACGATCAACCATTTCGTTCCCGCCGATGCCAACATGACCAGGAACCCAAGCAATAGTAATGTTGTAACCGTCCGCCTTCAACTTGCTAAAAAGTTCGAAGAAATGTAAAAGTTCTGGATGCTGAAGGCTGCGGCCAGCTATGCCCTCCAAAGCTGACAGCGAATCCGACAGAACCAGAAAGTCCCTCTTCGAAGAATGTGAGATTATCTTCAAAGCCAAAACCAGAGCAGTAAGTTCAGCAGAATAGACAGAAGCATCTGAATGAATATGTTCCAACAGTATCTGAGAAGGAGCCCCAGGGCAGTAGGCTGCACAGGCCACTCCATCTTCAGACTTGGAACCGTCAGTGAAAACTTATTGACAGGATGGGAATTTGGAACAGAGGTCAGCATACACTGCCTTGTACGCCAGAGAGCTGGTAGACTCTTTGCGAAAAGCTGCAAGATCGAAACGAATCTCTGGTGTGAAAAAGGTCCACGGAGGTTGATCCGGAAACACGAAGACCAAACGGCGGAATACATTTCGGGTTGTTTTCAAACTTACTTTGGAACGGAGGGTCAAAGACACAGTCATAGGCAGGATTCTGCGGTTCTGAGAACAGTCAGATATAATAATTCAAAGACAGTTTCAGCCTGCGGTGGGACAGTGAAGGTTCACCCACCTCTGCGTACAGGCTGTACACAGGGTGGTGCGGAACGCTCCAAGACAGAGACGAAGCCCTTGATGGTGGATAGGGTCCAAGAGTTTGAGGTAAGACGATCTTGCGGAGCCGTACACAGCACAACCGTAGTCCAGTTTGGAACGGACCAAGGCTCTGTAGAGGTGCAGCAAAGTTTTCTTCTCAGCGCCCCAGTCGGTGTGCGCTACGACCCGCAGAATATTCAGTGCTTTCTGGCAAGCAGTTTTGAGGTTTTTGATGTGGCTGAGAAAGTTAAGTTTCTGGTCAAAAATGACTCCCAGAAATTTGGCCTCTTTGACAGCTGGAATGGGAGATTTCCCAACTTGAAGTTCAGGATCCGGAAAAAACTGACGGAAATTATGGAAGTGAATACACTGTGTTTTTGTAGCAGAAAAGGTGAAACCGTTTTCATCCGCCCACTGATGGATTTTATCCACGCAAAGCTGGAGCCTGCGCTGGACACTCGGGTACAGGCTTCCAGTTGCGTAGACAGCGAAATCATCCACAAACAATGAGCAGTCTAAACCCTGCTGAACTGATTGAACAATGTTGTTGATCTTAATACTAAAGAGGGCAGGAGACAGTATGCTCCCCTGTGGAACACCCAACTCCTGCTCGTGGACATCAGAGAGAGTGGTGCCAACCCGGACCTGAAACTGTCGTTCTGCCAAAAAATTTTGAATGAAAAGCGGAAGATGACCTCGAAAACCCAGATCATGGAGATCATGAAGTATCCCCGACTTCCAGGTGGTATCGTAGGCCTTCTCCAAGTCAAAGAAAATTGCCACTGCATGCTGTCTGTTCAAAAAAGCGTTCCGAAGTATAGATTCCAGACGAATCAAATGGTCAACTGTAGTCCGATGTTTGCGGAAACCACACTGTTCTTTCACCAAAAGGCCATCGGTTTCGAGTTTCCACATGAGCCTAGCATTGACCATTTTCTCCATCAATTTACAGACACAGCTGGTCAAAGCTATGGGACGGTAGTTTGATGGAATTAGAAAGATCTTTTCCAGGTTTGGGAATTGGAATAATGAGGGCTTTTCGCCAAGAAGGTGGAAAGAAACCAGTAGTCCACACATGGTTGTATACCTGTAGCGGGATGTTCAGACCTATTTGCGGAAGATGTTTCAACAGTTGATAATGGATTTCATCTATACCTGGAGAGGAATCGCTGCAAGAAAGTAAGGCAGATTTCAGCTCGTTTAACGTGAAAGGAAGATTGTAGTCTTCCATGTTGTCTGACGAAAAGTTGCAGGGTGATTTTTCTTTAAGGGCTTTGCTTTTGACGAAAGTGGCTGATTTGTTTGAAGAGGAGGTATTCTTTTCAATTGTAGAAGCAAGCAGATTAGCAACTGCTTTTTTCTCCGTTATTTAAAGAGTCCGAAAACTTGAGATGGTTCACAGGGGGACAGGTGTTCTTCCCTTTGATTTTCTTCCACACTTTTTTCTTGGAAGTTTTCGATGTCAGCCTGGAGCAGAAGCTTCTCCAGGACCGACGTTTACTGATTTTAAAAGTGTGTCTTGATTTAGCACGGAGTTTCTGATGGGCTCGAGCGTTGGGACCCGAAGGTCGTTGGTATACCCGACGCTGAGCCTGTTTTCGAACTTTGGAAATTTGTTGGCAGTCCGAATCGAACCAGGGTGTTTTTGGCATTTGAAGTTTATCGGAAGACACTGGAATACAGGCTTTAGCACATTTGATCACAGTGTTAGTCAGAGATTCAGCTGGGTCCGGACTCTTAAGAAAATCAGTGTCCTGGAATTCCTTAGAAATAGTGGCTGCAAAGAGATCCCAGTTTGCTTTCTTATAATTTAGATGTGGAGAGACAGAGACGTGTTCAGTTATTACGGGTTGTAGAAGGACAGGGAAATGGTCACTTCCGTGCAGATCGTCATGGACAGGCCACTCATAGTCCAGGACCAGCGAGGGGTCACAAACCGACAAATCTAAACACGAAAGTGAACCCGTGGAAGAGTGGAGGTAAGTTGCAGATCCGTCGTTCAGACAACACAAATCCAAATCCGAAAGGACATCCTCAATTAGTAGACCTCTGGATGACGTACTGACACTACCCCAAAGAGGATTGTGACCGTTAAAGTCACCCAACAGCAAAAAAGGTTGAGGAAGTTCTCCTATCAGACTGACAAGGTCCTGACGACAAACCGGGACAGAAGGAGGAAGATAAAGGGAACAGATTGTCACAGTCTTGTGGAGAGTGACTCTCGCAGCTACAGCCTGAAGGGAGGTAGACAGAGCGACAGGACTATACAGCAAAGTTTTGTGTATGAGAAGGGCAACACCGCCCGACAGTCCCAACGTGGATGGTTGTGCAGGTTTTGAAAGAACATTAAAGCCAGAAAGAGTAAAGGTCTTCTGGCTTTGAATTTGAGTTTCCTGAAGAGCCACGACGGAAGGTTTTATAGATTGACACAGAAGCTGCAGCTCCTCAAAGTTGGAATTTAGTCCACGGATATTCCAATGGGATATTGTACTATCCATGGTGCAGAGGGCGAAAAGGAGAGAGATCAGGTCATCTCCTCCTCAACGTCTGCTTCCAATGGAGTGAATTTATTACTTAATTTCACTGGACTGTGTTGGTCTACAGACCTGCTGGCAGACTTGCCAACAGGTGAAGAAGGTCTGGATTTGGGAGATGGTGGAGGTTTCTTCCTCATCTCCACCATCTCCACACTGGGTGGAACTCCCTTGCCCGCACGGGCACTGGACAGAGGGGTTCGAGGCGGGATTGCTGGTTTTTTAATCTGCCCAGCAGCAGATGTTGTAGACTGCTGGGCAGTCTGAGGGGTGGCGGATTTTTTGCCTCCACCAGGGGCATTCACTTTGGGTTGGAAGGTGGTGGACCTGCTTCCACCAGAGTTGACAATTCGTCCTTGCAATGTCTTCGAAAACGTGAAGTCATCAGTCTGGCAGCAGACTGACCGAGTGGGAACTGTGGGAACTGTCTTTACGGCCGAAGCATATGAAGCTTTTGGCGTCTGACTGCCCACAACCTGCTTGCGGGCTTCAAAAAACGAGATCTTCTTTTCTGTTTTAATGCGTTGTATAGTGGATTCCTGAATCCAAAGAGGACAGTTTCTTGAAGAGGAGGGATGATCGCCACCGCAGTTAGCACAATGTGCCGGATCTTTACACGGCCCATCATGAGTCGCCTTGCAGCAAACACCGCACACCTCCTGCCCAGAACAGCGGTCTCTGACATGGCCAAACCTCTGGCATCTGAAGCACCTCAACGGGGACGGAACATACAGCTGAACACGAACATTCAGGTAGCCAACTTTGATGACCGGAGGCAGCACAGGGTTGCAGAATGTCAGAAAGAGGGTGTTGGTGGCCACTCTCTCTGCACCTTTTTTTATCGTCACCCTGCGCACCTCCGTCACACCCTGGGATGCCAGTTCCGTTTTGATCTCTGCCTCTGAGACACCTGTTAAATCACGGCAGCGAATCACGCCTTTCGATGAATTCAACTGTTTATGGGGAGTCACCTTGATCTCCCTGTCCACTAGTTTTTTTTGCCCTCAGCAGCTGTTCAGATTGTTTTTGTGATCTACATTGAATCAGAAACGAGCCATTCCTCAACCTTTTGATGGACCGAGGGTCACCTGCTATACCTTGAAAGCCCTTTTGGATAGCAAAAGGGCTCAGAGCTGAAAGGGGTCTTTCCTGCTCCGTCCCTTCCATCACGAGCCAGGAAGCCCAGAAACCTGTCCTCTGTCTTACCTCTGTATCGGAATCACTGTCTGTTTGAAAATCCCCTGAAATAGGGGATGCTGCCTTCCTCTTCTTTTTTGGGGGGATATTTTTTGAAAAAGCCATATTTAGTTTATTATGTTTCATCTCTCCCTTACCCACCCACCTTGGAGTCCAACTAAGGGGCCAGGGCCAAGAAACCAATGTCTTGACCCCTTCCAGGCTTCGGGAGAGATATACGACAAACAGAAACCACCAACCCTATCCCCCCTGATCATGCTCAACTCCCGGGAACAGAGAGCTGAGCACTGCAGGGGTTCACATGGCCAGCAGGGGAACTGCCTGTCTTGACCCAGCCCCAAGAAGGGGAGCCGATTAGTACACCCGGGCCAAAGTGTACTCCCTGTCTAGGAGAGGTCCGAGCCAAAGTGATGTGTTGAGAGTGCTGGCCCTCTCAATCACCAGGATCTCATTCCCCTCCGACACAGGTCGCACCGCACGGCAAACGCGGCGGATCTTAAGGAGACCACAGAGAGAAAAGGAGTGTGGAAAAGAAGACTTGAAGGGGAGACGAAGATAGAAAAGGGCCAAATAAAGGCAGAAAACAAGAAAAGGAGAAAGGCGGGTTACTCTTAGTCAGGATCCTCACCCTTAGCCTATCTGACATGGGAAGCCCTACCAGGGGCATCAACTCCTTACCACGTTACGCTTAGGCCAGACAGCATCTTAGCTTCTCGGACCTAGAAGCAGTTTGAAAAAAACCAGCCTATCTCCGAGTATTGATGCCCCCGCCAGCAAAGCCTAAGGGATCACTGGACCACGCAAGCCCTCCGACCACGACAAGGTCGCAACCCCCGGAGGGCCAAAGAAGGCTTGTAAATATAGATTAAAGTACAGATTAAAGAGCCGGGCAGGCAGAAACCAGACGAAACAGAGGCTGCAGTTTCTGTGGGGAGACTTTATGGGGAAAAAGAGATAGTAAAAGACACAGTAGGCAGAAAAACAGGAAAGATAAGAAAAAGGGGTGGACTCAGGTTAGTCGAGAAACACCCCCGCCACGAGAAGGCCGGCCCGTGGGGGCACAGGTACAGATGAAAATAGCTCAGCCAACAAATATACACACAGAGGCATGCAAAGGGGATAGTATACTGCTGTATTTAGGGACTCAATTCTTAAATCCAAAAAGTAATGTCATTTTGGAAAACTTTTTCCTGTAAAAAAATATATATATGGTCGCAATTGTTTCTTTGCAATATAAAATAATATGAATATGTTCAAATTAAATTAACTTTCATTTTCCACTGAAAGAAGATATGAACTTGTTTAAACACTAGTGAATGAGAAAATAAGAGCTCCTAAACTCCTAGTTTGCCTGAGTGTGTGTGTGTGTGTGTGTGTGTGTGTGTGTGTGTGTGTGTGTGTGTGTGTTGGAGAGGAAAATTATTGTTACTGTTCTCTGTATGTATTGCTGAAGTACATTCTCAGTGTGTTTTTGTGTGCTAGTTTAACAGTGCGCTCTTTCTTTTCACTTTTATCATTTTCTAGTTTAAAAAAAAAAGAGAAATGGGAAAACCTACCTCTTCTGACCTCCAAGTAGCACAATACTAACAAATATTATTCAATACCAAATGTAATATTAAAACCATATATGAGTGTGTCTGTTTGTATGTACATGTTTCCAAGTTGGAAAAGGGAGCATACAGAGTAAAAATAAAGTGTATCTATACTAATGGCTTCCTGTAGGGTGGCTGATTTGCTGCAGTTTTCCCATTTTTCATTTATTTTTCTGTGTGAGGTGTTTCAGCACCATTTCAGTCTGTCTTCACTTATTACTGTACATAACTGAATAGGCTGGTTGATTTCATTTATTTTGACACTCAATGGTGTGTTGCTTCCTGCTTTTCATTTGAATCATATTGGTGGATGTCTGAAAGCTATGCCACTATCACGCTGAGCCCTTACCCAGCACACTCAACTGATCCATATGACAGAGGAGTGGAGAAAATGAAGGTTGGCATTTGTTTACAGTATATGTCTTGTCGCAGTGCCATTCAGACATGATTTGTGTATGTGTGTGAGGAGAAGAATGATATGAACCTGGCACCGAGTAGCTCTGTTTTTTTTTTTAATGTGACTATAAATAGAATATGTGGTTAGGACTCTGTGTGTGTGTGTGTGTGTGTGTGTGTGTGTGTGTGTGTGTGTGTGTGTGTGAAGATAAGGAGGATGCATGGATACACTGCAAGAAATATTGTTTTATATCACAGAAAATTATATACATGGGATCTGATTTAACATTTTGAATATCCATGCAAACAATTGATAAAGTTTGTTTTATAGACAGATAGATAGATGGAAAAATAGACGGACAGACAGACAGGTAAACAGATAGAAAGATAGATAATAAATAGATGGATATTTATATACATGTATAATATGTTGAACAAATTTGTAGCAGGGGAAACCAAGTGCAGGCTAACAATATCTCCATCTTCACAATAATGACTTGGCAAAGATTTTTTTTTATTAAAAAGCATTTGTGAGAGAAAAAGAAAACAGAAAAAAGAGGCGAAATAGCGAAATAGATCATAAATATAAAAGAGGGGAAATAGATCATAAATGCAAAATCCTTCACTAGCAGCATATATAGTCCATTTTGAGAACAGGACCATTCATATCACCTGATATAAAGGGTTCTTTCACTGAGTGTTGGTCCTCTCTTGGCATCAAATGGAGATATACCACACTCTGTAAGTCTGTGGTATCCTCACCAGTGAATGTTCAAAAACAGAATTCAATGGCATCCCAAAGCAGCCAATGAAGGGTAAAAAAGTAAAGCCAAAAGAAAGCACTGTGAGGAAATAGTGTGTGTGTGTGTGTGTGTGTGTGTGTGTGTGTGTGTGTAGTGTGTTGTGTGTGTGTGTGTGTGTTGTGTGTGCATGTGTGTGTATGTGGTGTGCGTGCACTTGTATCTGTGTGTGTGTGTGTGTGTGTGTGTGTGTGTGTGTGTGTGTTGTGTGTGTGTAATTATGTGTGTGTGTGTGGAGAGAGAGAGAGAGAGAGAGAGAGAGAGAGAGAGAGAGAGAGAGAGAGAGAGAGAAATGATGGTATATCATTAAGTTTTTCCCCTACATTGTTTTTTCTTCTCTTCATCCCAGCAGTTTAAGACTGCATAGAGCTTTTTATCTGAAAGATAGTCTCTCCTGAAATTTAAACATGATGTCAAACTGGCCTGAATTTAGCATGTTTACTATTGATAATTGTTTAAAGTGCTATTAAAACAGTTCTTATTAATTGTGCATAAGATTTGCAAGAAAAAAGGATTTCACTCACCTGTTCATGAGGTTCTCTTCTTTCAAAGTGGAAATTATTACAGTCAAGAACCGTATTCTATATCACACACGAGATAAGATAAGATAATGTTGCTTATAGCCCAGCCGACCACAAAGGGCCACATCAGGGCTGTTATATCACACACACTAAACATGAAAACTGCCTCTTCATTAAACAAATTCTTTTGCAACACATTCATGTAATTTCAGTATATGTAACAACGTCGAGGAGGAATCATGTTACAGACAACACATTAGACCAGCACCACATAAGCTCAGTGATGTTCATCTCTCCATGTTCAGTCCAGAGGAGGATTCACTGTACTTCCAATTTTATTCACAAAAAGCAACAACTCAAATGCTCCAAACACAGACACACATGCCCTCTCTCACCCTCATCTTACCCTAACCCATCCACCCACTCAACCACCCACATGTAGGCAGAATTAAATTTAAACCAACCAACCAATGAGCAAGCATAAATTAACTTGAATGGTGTTCAGCTTGAAAGTATGGAATTCAGTTTGGATGCAAGTATAATGGAAAAAAAAATGGATTAAACAACAACAACAAAAAAAACATTTGCAAATTGTACATCTAGTATGGGGGATCAGAAAGATTTATATTAAATTCAGAGAGTATTCATCAATTACATAAAGAAAGGAAATTTAAATTAAGGCTGGGAGATAATAAGAAAAATTCAGATTTTTGTTTGCTTTGACAGTTTCTTATGTCACAATTTTTGACTGGTCACTTTGAGATGGATGAAATACCATGGTGCGTCTTTTGTTCCCTTTTGTGTATGTCTCTTAAAATTTTGATAAAATTGCTGTCAATCTTCATATTTCTTGTTCTGAGTAAAGTCCACAGTTTTATGCTAAATTGTACAATACATATCAACACACATCACAAAATGTTTTCCAGATTTTTAAATCTGAAGTGGAAAGCAAAAGGCAGGAAGTTCAGCAAGATGCTTGAAAACATGTTTAGCCTTTACAAATAACTAAGTTCCAATGGAATCAAACTTATAAGGCCAGAAAATGCAAGATACATGTCTTCGTCAGATTCTCCTTTGAAACAGGGTCCTTCTGTGAAAAATTATTTCTCACCCATTATACCAACAGATGCATATACAAGGCATGGTGATATTTAAAACCTTTTTGTGTGTATCTGTTGGAATACTTATTCTTACAGAATGAAAAAGGTATATGTTCTACACAATCTTTGCTGAAAATGGTTCTTTTATTTAATGTGTTTGCTAATTTGGTAACATACAAAACAAGGTCTATATGTTCATCAACTTGAGAGCATACCATTTATACAGGAGCAGCCCAGCTAGCGATTTTTTAAAAGCCTGTTTTAAAGATGGAAAAAATAAAGTAAATGTCACCTGATTCTGTCAGCTGCAGTGAAGAGAACATTACGTCTTGCAGAATGTGTATGTTTGGATGAGTTGGATAGTATGCGGATAGTCCCACAAGGAGACAGGAATGGGATGAACAAATGCCTTTATTTTGTCTTTGGTGGAAAGAAAAGACATGCAACATTGCCATTTTTCCACCCTTAGAATTGAAAAGGGTTATTAATGAATGTCTTGTTTTTCTCTGAAATCTTGATGCCACATTTTAAGATTGACCATTCTGTAGTTATTTTACAATAGATTGTATTTGGAAAGGTTTTCAGCTGTTGCTGTCATATTATGTTTACATCTATTTCCCATAGATCTGTGAAAATTTAAGGTTTGCTTATTGCAGAAAGAAGTTACACAACACAAAGCCAGTATGAAAGCAGAGCCTTCAGACTCAACATGCATCCCCAAGATTTCTTTGATGGCAATCCATACCGATCTGACAAGCCCTTACCACCTGTCAAGAAGCCTATTTCTGCTGGGCCCAAGGGCCTGAAACCGTTCAAGCCAAGTTCACCTGGCAAAAAGGTCAGGAAAATGTGTGTATGCCAGTGCTTTGAAATCTATGTCATGTTATTCTGACTCACTATTTTGATAAATTGAAAAACGTTTGATTTTATGGTGCCAGTGACTTAAAATCTATTTAATGTAATTCTGACGACAATTATGATGAATTGAAATCTGTTAAGTTTTTACACCAATGAAATGTAGTCAGAACAGAGTAAAATATATTCACACACACACACACACACACACACACACACACACACACACACACACACACACACGCGCGCGCGCGCGCACGCACACACACATACAGGCGGCAAACTTTTCAAAAAAGAAATTGTTTTCAGCAGACTGCTTCATTACTGTAAAAAGAAAGAAAATAATAACTTTAAATCAGGCTGGTTGCCGGAAATTCTTCTTCTTCTTCCTCATCGCCATCCCGTTAGATGAGCAGCCCAGTGTCCCGATGAAGGCTGCCGTCCGTCGCAGTTCCTCCAGGGTGCCGTACAGCTTGGCTTCCACTGCTGTCGGTGTTGGCCAGTACTTTCTCCTGGATGCTGCATACGTCGTACAGACTTGAAGGATGTGGTCAGTTGTCATTGGTCCCTCACCACAAGGGCACTCTCCACTCTGTTAATGCCAAATTTTGTGTGCATATGGTGGAGCAGGCGATTGTGTCCAGTCCTCAGGCGGAAGATCTTGACCTGTTCCCGTCGTCCCAGCAAATGGTATGTGTCTTCTGGGTTGTATTTGGGATGCAGGAGGCACCATTTTATTCCTTGTTGTGCCTTGATGATTGTCCTAATTTCATCGTATGACACCAGGTTGTTGGCCTGCTCCTTCTGTGCACCGTCTTTTGCCAGAATGTCTGCTTTTTCATTGCCTCTGATGCCACAGTGTGCTGGTACCCATTGTATCACCACTTTCTCCACTCTGGCACTCAAGGCAACAAGGGCTGAAGTGAGATGGTTCTGTTCTTGCAGCGGGAGTTCTTGAGGGCTTGGAGCACGGAGAGAGCGTCAGAGAAGACCACCACCTGCCCTGTTGTTCTTTTGGCGTTCTGCAAGACTGTTATGGCTGCCTCACAGAGGGCTTCTCACTCAGCTCGGAAGTTGGTGGAGTATTTTCCTGTTGGAATTGCAATTTTTTCATCTCCGTCTTTGTATCGGAGGAAGATTCCAGCTCCACCATCCCTCGTTGCATCTGTGGTGGAGCCATCTGTGAAGACATGGGTCCAGTCTTCCTGGGGATACTGGTTGCAGATGTACTCCATGGCCAGAGCCTTCCTTTGGTGTCTGACTGTATTCCTCTCTTCTCCACTCCGGGAATGCTGGTGACGACTGTTGGGAACACCTGCCTCTTCCAAGATGGGGGGGTGTGACATTTGCCAGGATAGGCTTTGCTTCATGTTCCATCAAGACTGGGCTTTGTCTTTCAAGGCGTCTCGACTGGTGGATGAAGCTGCCTCTTTTCAACCGGCTCTTGGTGGGTCTGCTCATTCTGTTGTTCATTGGATGGTTTTCAAGGCGTTTGAATTTTGCTGCTTGGATGAGGATCTTTATGTCCCTTCTGTCCTCCAATGACTGTAGCCCAGTGGTCTCTTCCATCTTCAGGATTGGGGTGGATCTTATGGCGCCAATTATGACACGCTGAGCTTGGTTCTGTATCTTATTGAGATGGTCAAGGTTAGACTTTGCAGCTGATGCCCATGCTGACGTCCCGTACTCAACTACAGGTCGGACTCTCCCTGTATAGAGTCTCTTCAGGATACGTTCGTCAGCCCCCCAGTCCATCCCCGCAAGTTTCCTCATGATCGCCAGTCTCAACTTGGCCTTGCTACAGCATCTGGTGATCTGCTGTTTCCAAGTGAGCCTGCGGTCAAAGGTCACTCCCAGGTACGTAGGTGTGGGTTCCTCTGCAAGCCTTTGGTTGTTCAGTGTCAGCTTCACCTCTTGCTTCTTGCTGGATAGGCTGAAGACTGTGTAGGTTGTTTTGCTTGAGTTGACAGAGACAAGCCATTCCTTGGTCCAGTCGCTGATCTTGTTGAGCGCAGTCTGGAGGCGTACCTGTGCTGTGGTGGTGTACTCTTCAGAGCACCAAAGCACCAGATCATCTGCGTAGATCGCTCCTCTGACCCCTTTTGGCAGTTCTCTGACGATGTCATCTGTGAAGATGAGGAACAGCGTTGGCGAAAGGACTCCTCCTTGTGGTACTCCCTGTCTCAGCACCTTCTTCTTGCTTTTCTGGCCCTGAATCTTGACTCGGGCTTGGCAGTTGTGTAGGTACTGGCTGATCCAGGTGTACACCCTCCCAGACACACCACATCGCCGTAGTTTGAGCCTAAGTCCGTCCTTCCAGACTTTGTCGAACGCCTTCTCCATGTCAATCCAGACAGCAAGCGTGTTCTTCTTTTCTTGGAAAGCGTCCTCAATGCTTTGCGTGATGAATGTGATCTGGTCTTCTGTTGATCTGTGTTGGCGGAAGCCCGCCTGTTCAGGGCTCAGCAGCTGATGCTCCTCAAGGTGCCAGACAAGCCTTGTGTTGACAAGTCTCTCCATCAGCTTTCCTAAGCAGCTTGTAAGGCTGATGGGTCTGTAGCTGTCAGCCTTCGACTTGTCCTTTCCCTTTTTGTGAATGGGGATCATGTCTGCTTCCCTCCAACACTGTGGTACTGATCCTGTCTTCCAGCTGGAGTTAAAAGATGTTTAGAAGGACTGCCTTGCTCTTCATCCCAAGATGCAGAATCATTTCATTTGTGATTCCGTCAGGTCCAGGTGACTTCTTCAGATTGAGGCTCTGCAACGCTTCCTCCAGCTCTTTCTCTGTGAAAGCTGTGATC
>JAFLJL010014645.1:0-21098 GCA_018398815.1 Conus ventricosus | reverse complement strand
GATCCTTTTGTCCAGGAGTGAGAGAGCAAGCTGCATCATGTGTTTTCTGTGAAGCACATTGTGCTTTGAGGCCGACATGTATACCCCAAGAAACGTCCCCACCAGGTTCAGAGACACACACTGATAAGCGTTGTGGCCGTCCACGGTGGTTTGACCACCAGAAAACAGGCATGATTTTGGTCTGACTAAAAGCTCTCAGTTTTGTAGAATCGTGAACACGGAAAGTGTGTAAGACAGTGTCTTAAACGTTGCAAAAGTTGTCGGTTTTTTTTTGTTTTTTTTCCCCATTTGTGGCATTAGTATATGTTTGTGCATCCCATGAAAAACGAGCAAAGGCCATTGTTTAGACCTTTGTGTGAACTTTCTCTCAATCTCTGTCTGTCTGTCTGTCTGTCTCTCTCTGTTTCTGTCTCTCCTCAGTTTGTCTCACTGTCTGTCTGTGTCTCAGTCTGCCCCTCTGTCTGTTTGTCTGTGTCTCTGTCCGTATGTCTGTCTCCCCCCCCCCCTCTTTCTCTCATTCTTTATTTCAAACAGTGGTATTTCATGTTGTTTATAAGCCAAGCCCGATGGCATAAGGACAGATCCCGACTCAGTCTGTCATTGTAATCTCTCTGTCTCTGTCTGTCTGTCTATCTGTCTGTCTGTCTGTCTGTTTGTCTCTCTGTCTCTGTCTCTCTCTCTCTCTCTCTCTCTCTTTTCTCTCTCTCTCTCTCCACCACGCTTATCTTGCTCTCTCGGCCCTTTCCTTGTCCACTTCTTTCCCTGTTTCTGTTGATCCCCATCTTTTTCTTTCCCTGATTAGCTTCACTTCCTCTCCGGGGTATCGCTACATTTCCTACAACGTTACATCAGGCTTAGAATGAGTTCTCCCTTCAAGAGATGGAAGAGCGGGAGGGGCGGTGATAGTGGACATAACCAGACCTGCTGTAATTGGTGTGTATTGTGTGCCTAACTGGAGCTGTATTGGTGTGTATTGTGTGCCTAACTGGAGCTGTATTGGTGTGTATTGTGTGCCTAACTGGAGCTGTATTGGTGTGTATTGTGTGCCTAACTGGAGCTGTATTGGTGTGTATTGTGTGCCTAACTGGAGCTGTTTGGTGTTATTTTGTGCCTAACTGGAGCTGTGTTGGTGTGTATTTGTGTGCCTAACTGGAGCTGTATTGGTGTGTATTGTGTGCCTAACTGGAGCTGTATTGGTGTGTCTTGTGTGCCTAACTGGCCTAAAGAGCGGGAGGGGCGGTAATAGTGGCCATAACCAGACCTGCTGTATTGGTGTGTATTGTGTGCCTAACTGGAGCTGTATTGGTGTGTCTTGTGTGCCTAACTGGAGCTGTATTGGGTGTTCCTTGTAGTTGCCTAACTGGAGCTGTATTGGTGTGTCTTGTGTGCCTAACTGGCCTAAAGAGCGGTGAAGGGACAATATCCAAAACCGATGCTGTTTGGTGTGTCTTGTGTGCCTAACTGGCCTAAAGAGCGGAGGGGCGGTAAGTAGTGGCCATAACCAGACCTGCTGTATTGGTGTGTATTGTGTGCCTAACTGGCCTAAAGAGCGGGAGGGGCGGTAGTAGGGGCCCATAACCAGACCTGCTGTATTGGTGTGTATTGTGTGCCTAACTGGCCTAAAGAGCGGGAGGGGCGGTAATAGTGGCCATAACCAGACCTGCTGTATTGGTGTGTATTGTGTGCCTAACTGGCCTAAAGAGCGGGAGGGGCGGTAATATGGCCATAACCAGACCTGCTGTATTGTTTTGTGTGTAATGATGTTGTGCTATTGGGCCTAACTGAGCTGTATGGTGGTAATAGTGGTCTAACAGACCTGCTGTTTGGTGTGTTTTGTGTGCCTAACTGGAGCTGTATTGGTGTGTATTGTGTGCCTAACTGGAGCTGTATTGGTGTGAAATTGTGTGCCTAACTGGAGCTGTATTGGTGTGTCTTGTGTGCCTAACTGGAGCTGTATTGGTGTGTATTGTGTTCTAACTGGAGCTGTATTGTGTGTATTGTGTGCCTAACTGGAGCTGTATTGGTGTGTATTGTGTGCCTAACTGGAGCTGTATTGGTGTGTATTGTGTGCCTAACTGGAGCTGTATTGTTGTGTCTTGTGTGCCTAACTGGCCTAAAGAGCGGTGATATGGACATAACCAGACCTGCTGTTTTGGTGTGTATTGTGTGCCTAACTGTCCTAAAGAGCGGTGATAGTGGACATAACCAGACCTGCTGTGTTGGTGTGTATTGTGTGCCTAACTGGCCTAAAGAGCGGTGATAGTGGACATAACCAGACCTGCTGTATTGGTGTGTATTGTGTTGCCTAACTGGCCTAATGAGCGGAGGGGCGGTAATAGTGGCCATCACCAGACCTGCTGTATTGGTGTGTATTGTGTGCCTAACTGGCCTAAAGAGCGGAGGGGCGGTGATAGTGGACATAACCAGGCCTGCTGTATTGGTGTGTATTGTGTGCCTAACTGGCCTCAAGGGGTCATCGGCCCAGATGGAAAAAGAAATGATGAATAAAACATTGGGACCCGTATTGCTTCCAGACACATACTGACATGACAGGAAGTTGGCCAAATCCTGCAGCTATACCTTTAAGATGATGGCGTGTAATCATTGAAATGCAGATCAGAACCAGCCGCCGTAGCGAAGTGGTTACCCTTACAGCAAGGGTACTAACGGTCCACCTAGGTTCTAGCTAAACTCCAGCTTGGACAAGCTGAATCTAGCAAGAACCTAGGTGGGCCCTAGGTGGGTCGTAGGACCCTTGCTGTCTGGGTAGCGTCGCGGACTCCCGGCTGGGAGGTCGTGGGTTCGAATCCCATCAGAGTCTTGTGGGTTTTTCTGCCCCGACCGGCTCCTACCAAGAGTTGAGTTTGCTGCGGACTCAGCTGGGAAGACTGGGACCACACAGTCGAGTTTCATCCACTTAATGGATGCGTTTCTGAGAGTGTTGCTCAAATTTCCTGACCAACACATGCAGGTGCCTGTATCTCTCGGGCCTGGGCCGGATATATTATGAAAGTAAGCGTAGAGTACAGCCCTGTCATGTAGTCTCAGACCGAAATGGAAATCCGTAGCATCATCTTAATCATCCTCATTCTCATTGATCAGCATTAAAAAAAAAAGTCTCAAATTCTGTGCCCTTCATGCTCTACTCTCATGGTGACCTCAATTTCGATGTCCTCTCCACATCTGTGGCCTTGGTTTGGTTCCGTCGGGGTCACCGGTATCGGCGAGTCCATGGTGGCTGTCGTTGGACGGACGTGGTGGCGCCCTCTGGAGGGAGAGCTCACTCACGCCGGCTCCGCGACTAAGCAATTATTGTCGTCAGTAGGGGGCTTAGTAGGTGGTGTCCTGCGTATGTTAGATCAGAACAGGCGCCACTGAACACCACCGAAGTGACTCGGCAGCAGTGCAGTGTCTCCTCCGGTGGGTTGCCTCTTGGCGACTTGACATTGACTGCTCCCTGTGGATTGCTGGTGCCGGGGCTGCGGCGGGGCCGATCGGGGTGTGGCTGTGGACGGGGTGTCGGAATGAGCGGCGTGGGTGCACTGCCTCTGAGGTGGCGCAGAGGTTGGGACAGCAAAAAAAAAAAAAAAAGAAAAAAGAAAAAAAGAAATGCTGATCAGAATAACTTGCTGGGAAGGAGGGTGTACCTAAAGTGAAGCGGCACACGAACAGGAGAACAGCACGTCCATGACTGAGACGACAGCTTTTCACTGTCATTCATAACCGCGCGATTCATGTCCTAGTTGATCTGCTGTGGCGCAACGCAAAGTGGAACAACGCGGAAGTCGCCACGCCAAATTTGGCAATGTGACATTTTGTGGGTGCATCGTCTGTTTAGGCATTAACTGGCCCAGTCAGTGCTAACTGGAGTTTGGCACTAAATCGATGTTGAACTGGTTTAAAGTAGTAATACTTGATTTTGATGTAATATATGTAATTTTTTATTTGATTGAAACGAAGAAAATGAACAGTATTTTTGATACCTAAACTGTTATTAGAGCGCACGCATGCGCAAGCTGATAAACGGACAGGTCCGTATTGGTGGTATACGGGTTTTCACTGATTTCAGTTTCCTTCTGCTGCGTACGGAAAGCTGCGAAGCTTCAGTTAGCATCCGTGGTCCTGAGTATTGTGCGCTACGTGCATGGGGCAAGTGACCAAATTCAAGTGAGTTACTGGTCAAAGTGGTCCAGAAGTGTCCATTTTGATTTTGATTTCTTCTTGTCCGTCAGTGTCGGGGTCGGAGAGTGTCATCACGACAGTCATCCGCTACAATGACAACAGTGTCACAGTGTGGTGCACAATGCTACAGGTTCCTGTTTTCCGCAAATAGTAAAAGACAGTTGTACGTTGTAGTGCTGTTGAAGAGTTTAAATAAACGAAAAACAATACAGTGTGTAACCCACCAACAGCAAAAGATTTAAGTCTTCATATTTCGTGTTGTTGGGTGGTTATCGATTGATAGAACTTGAAGGAAGCAGCGGTCTGGACGAAGAAAATTTACATCTCGGAAGAAAGATGAAGCCAATATTACAAAAGATGTACGGAAATGGTAACAGTTGCGACGTTTTTCATCTAGGCTGCTGCATTGTAACATTACACTTTGTATCACTGCTCAAGCCTCTCCGGACATCAAATCATTTGTTGTGCCGACAAGAGTGACAGGAATAATGGGACAATAATGAAATGCACAACAGAGACTGCGGTGCCTGTGAGGTCGTGCTTAAGTATGGACGTATACTGACGATGGGGAAAAAATCGCATCTTTCAGCGGTTCACGCTTTCGTTGTTTGTTTGTTTTGTGATTGTTGCGAATAGTTCAGTGAACGCTTGACAAAACGGTTTTTTCCAGTTCGATAGTGGACCAGTGGGTCATTGTGGGAGGTTCTGTTCCTATACTTACCGTTTGTTCCGGGGTACTCCAGTTCTCAGCAACCCCCTAATGTATGGACCCATAATGAACAAATGCCGGGCCAAAGTGTGCATTTCATAGTGCGAAAGACTTGTGCGTATGTTCGTTGTTGATAGCATCGCCTCGCAAACATCAGTAACGTCGCAACGCTTTTTTTTTTTTTTTTTTTAAACAGAAGGCTTACGCTGCAAGCGACTGTGGTTGAAGACAAGCCACGTCATATAAAACAAGATGCAAAGCATATAAACGTACTCCCAGTTTATCCTGAATACGCGTGAGATATTCCATAAAGCGGAAAAACCGTCTTGGACTGGTGTAACCGTTAGTAATGGCTATTCTGGTAAACAGCGGCCATCGTCTGTGACCTATAATGAACATACTTACAAATTTTCAGAAAGATCAGCCTGATCGGCTATAACGGTAAACTTAATTATCAGGCATCATTCGTGACGCATAATGAACATACCTACAAATTTTCAGAAAGATCGGCCAAGTACCTTTTGAGATACTGTATAAAGAAGAAAAACCGTTACAGGCCGTTACAGCCGTTAGTGACGGCTGTAACGGTAAACTGAAACATCGGGCATCATTCGTGACCCATAATGAACATACCTACAAAGTTTCTGAAAGATCGGCCAAGTACTATTTGAGATATTCTATAAAGAATAAAAATCGTTACAGGCCGTTACAGCCGTTAGTAACGGTTATAACGGTAAACTAAAACACCGGCATCATCCGTGACCGATAGTGAACATACCTATAAATTTTCAGAAAGATCGGCCAAGTACTTTTTGAGATATTCCATAAAGAAGAAAACCGTTACAGGCTGTTACAGCAGTTAGTAACGGCTGTAACTGGGTAAACTAAAACATCAGGCATCATCCGTGACCCATAATGAACATACCTGCTAATTTTCACGAAGATCAGCCAAGTACTTTCTGAGATATTTCATGGAGAAGAAAAACCGTTACAGCCGTTAGTAACGGCTGTAACGGTAAACTAAAACATCGGGGATCATCCTTGACCCATAGTGAACATACCTACAAATTTTCAGAAAGATCGGCCCAGTAGTTTTGTCTGGACCGAGTGGAACACATTTTGACCACGGACACACAGACAGACAGACAGACAGACACACACACACACACACACCACACACACACACACACACACACACACACACACACAGAGCATTTCTTCGTTCCCATTCTAAAGTACTCCCTGTTCTTTAAGAACTGGGAGTACAATGAAAAAAGAGAAGCTTATAAAAGGTTGGTGTACGCCTCGGTATTGGGCCTGGCTTAGATGGTTAGAAGGCTTATATTAGGGCTATTGCTGAAGGATGTGACAGATTGCCTGAGGGTTTAACAATATCAGTTCTTAAGTCAAAGTTGTTGTTTTTTCTTCTCGTTTGCTGCTAATGTGACTTCTCCCAAGTCCTTCCATACAACAAAGACCCCTTCTCCGTGAACCAGTTTAGGCACTGCTTTCACTTTTGTGTTTGTTGTTGTTGTTGTTATTTTGACGTGGTGCAGGTTTTTTTTTTTCTTTTTTTTTTAATGAATTACAATTTCGAGAAAGCCTTGTTCCTGCTACACAATACAATTAAACCTTCTGCATTCTCGCAGCATAAGATACTCTGACTCAAGGGACTGAGTTACTGCCTTAGTTCGGATTGGTAAACTATGCGTCATAATTTATCTGGTCGGAATAATGTAAACTGTCTCTCTCTCTCTCTCTCTCTCTCTCTCTCTCTCTCTCCTCTCTCTCCTCTTCTCTCTCTCTCTCTCTCCTCTCTCTCTCTCTCTGGTTCGCGCAAGTGTGTGTGTGTGTGTGTGTGTGTATGTGTGTGTGTGTGTGTGTGTGTGTGTGTGTGTGTGTGTGTGTGTGTGTGTGTGTGTGTGTGGGACTGAGTTACTACCTTAGTTCGGATTGGTAAACTATGCGTCATAATTTATCTGGTCGGAATAATGTAAACTGTCTCTCTCTCTCTCTCTCTCTCTCTCTCTCTCTCTCTCTCTCTCTCTCCTCTCTCTCCTCTCTCTCTCCTCTCTCTCTCTCTCTCTCTGTGTTCGCGCAAGTGCTTGTGTGTGTGTGTGTGTGTGTGTGTGTGTGTGTGTGTGTGTGTGTGTGTGTGTGTGTGTGTTTTGTGTGTGTGTGTTTTGTGTGTGTGTGTGTGTGTGTGTGTGTGTGTGTGTGTGTGTGTGAGAGAGAGAGAGAGAGAGAGAGAGAGAGAGAGAGAGAGAGAGAGAGAGAGAGAGATGACTATATCCATTTCGCTTTCTTCCTATAATTTGCAATGGTTATTTATCAGTGATACATTGATTAATAATGTTGGAAGAATGTTGTCATAATCTGACTTTTTGCTTTTTTCATTCATTCACTGGTTCGTTCTTTCTTTCTTTCTTTTCTCCGTGCATTTTAGGTTTTGTATATTTTCGCGATTTTTTTGTTACATCAAAAAGTGTCGTCAGATATTACCACTTCACAGAAGACGCCATTAAAGAATCTGAGCAGGTATGTTCCTCCAAATGTCATTTTTTTCCATGTTACTTTTTTTTTTTTTTTTAAAGAGATCAAGCTATGGCATCGTATGTCAACGATGTGAAGTGGAGAATGACTGATTTTTGTCTACTTTTTTATTTTATTTTATTTATTCATTTTTTTTTATTTTTTATAAACTGACGATTGAACGTGGATTCGTCTTTAAACCTTGAATACTTTCCCGTGCAGGGAAGGTTGTGTTTCAATTTCAGACTTGTTGTGCCATCATCGCATGTTCATACGATTTGCATAGGGCGTAGTGCAATCACGTAACAATGTCAGACACTTGTTACACGTATAAGGGGCAGGGGTAGGGTTCTGGGGGTTTGGGACTCCTTCCTCCCCATGCTGGCAAAAAAAAGGGCATTTTTAGCACGTTTTCCCCGAAACCGTTTTTAGTACCCCCCCCCCCCCCCCCCCCCATACCGTCACTGTTGCAGGACCCCACCCCCATTTGGAACCCCCCTCCCGCCCGCACTTCAGTGATCCAGCCCTATGAATGTTTTTTTTTTTCCTGTTATTATCATTATTAAACACATTAGCATGACACCCTTCACGATATTAAAGAAAGTGACAAGGAATTAGATTTACACACACACACACACACACACACACACACACACACACACACACACACAACACACACACACACACACACACACACACACACACACACCCAACCCAACCCAACCCAACCCAACCCAACCCACACGCGCAACGCAACACCACACACACACACACACACACACACACACACACACACACACACACACACACACCGACACATAACACAAAAAAGGAGCAACAAGTTTACCATAAGTATTTAAGTTGCATATAGTCTCGTTTGTCGTTTTTAAATGGGGCTTGTTTGTCGTTTTGAATGGGATTTGTTTGTCGTTTTGAATGTAATGGGATTTGTTTGTCGTTTTGAATGGGATTTGTTTGTCGTTTTTAATGGGGCTTGTTTGTCGTTTTTAATTGGATAACAGCTTTGACACACGACCTGTGTGGTCGACTGAACTGTAACCAGCATGGCTCGACTCAGTCAGACGGTGCAGGCAGGTGTAGTCTCGGTGGGACTTCAGGACGTGCTTCAGAAGGCTGGAGACACAGCGTGCAGACCTTGTTCTCCTTCCTCGAAGAGTCAGCTCTCCGTGGTACGTTGTGGAGTTCCCTGTTCAGCTACCCTGACTGTGTCTTATCACATGGCTGCAGTAATGGCGGCTATGTGTTGGGGACCAACCCAGCGAGAAAGTCTCGTCCAATGCCTTTTGGGCCTAACGGTGTTCATGAAGGAACTTCACGTCAAATATATCGTTCTTCGCTTTATGCTGGCTAGGATTTATTGCAGTGAAGACCGCCGATTCGGGTTCAGTGAACGACATTTTTGGGGTTCAGTGGATAGTATTTATTAGAAAAGGCAGACGGAACGGCCGACAAGAAATGAAATGGGAGGGCCATTAATAAAACGGCGTGCAGTTCTGATTTGAACATGAAATACCTCTCCCAGCAGAGAAAGATTAAAACATTTTTTATTTTTTTTAAAGCACTTTTGAAGCAGGAACAACAAATGCTGCTTCGTTTACTCGTGAAAGATTCCATAGAGATCTGTTTGTGGGCATTTTCACGTGGTAGGAGGAGCACTCTCTCTCCTCTCCTCTCTCTCTCTCTCTCTCTCTCTCTCCTTCGTCGTTCGTGGTCCCGTGCGCAAACACCAGTATGCTCTCCTTCTCGCTTGCTCTCTCTCTCTCTCTCTCTCTCTCTCTCTCTCTCTCTCTCTCTCTCTCCTCTCTCTCTGGCAGTACTCTACCTCTTTGTGTTTGTTTTTCCCTCCTTCCTGTCTCTCGCTCTTCCGCTCTCTCTGTCTAGCCCGCCCTCCCCCTCCCCCCAACCTTTCTCTCTCTTTCTCTGTGGACGTACGTGTATGTAGGTGGCGCATTTGAGCCCACGCTGGCATCCACACAATCAAATGGAGTTAATTCATGAAAACGATCCAGTCCACTTTTGTTTTTGCTTGTGTGAGTCTATTGATGATTAGACGTAAGTCATTTAGCTACCATGGTGAATGCTGCTGTTGCTCTATTCATCAATTCATAGCGCTGGGGGCATTTTGAAGGAGAGGAGGAAAGGCGCTGTAACTGCTCGTTCATGATGATGACGTAGATTAGGACACCTCTCGGTCAGCAGTTGGTCACTGGTCATCTGTGACAGATGCTGAACGTCTTCTGTCCTTTGCTCCACAGGACCGGGGGCCGGAATAGTTCAGTTGGTAGAGCGCCGGACTCGTAATCCAAGGGTTGCGGGTTCGAATCTCCGCCGGGCCGTTTCGGTACAGGGGGATTTTCCCTCGGGAGTTAACATTGGTTCTGACTCCATTTCCCACACAGTCCTTCGAATGAGACTACAAACCGAGGTTCCGTGTGTGAACGCACGCATAACATCTTGCACACACGTCAAATCCCATCACCAACTTTCGGAAGAGAAGGCCAGTTTGGCCGTTGGTATGGATGACACGTTACACATAGCATGCACCTTCCCCGAAGATGGAGTATGGCTGCCTTAATGGGATTAAAAAAACGGTCATGCACACAAAACTCCACTCCCTTTGTTGGACAGATGGTTTTAATCCTTGCCTGTCTATATAGGGAGTGTCTGCAGGAGTATCATCCTGCGTACGCAGAAGAAGAAGAAGAAGAAGAAGAAGCTCCACAGGACCGATGTTGCTGTCAAAGCCAATCTCTAGGTCGACGTGTTATAGAGTCTTGAAACCCATCTTGACTTTGAAGAACGTCCGTTAAACGGGTAGTTATGTGTGAATAACCCAGTAGTGATCCAGTGACCGGAGGTTGATATGTTTCCTCCATTTATTGACAGGTAAGAGACAAAGTAGCGAGGTTTTTTTTTCTTTCTTTCTTTTTCTGTGTCGTTGACTCGGACACTTTTTGTGACGAATTTTTTGTCTTCCAGGACAGAGAAATGTCGTTGGTGAGAGACAGCCTTCGGGCTCTGTGTGCAGCCAATATCGTTTTGACGTCAAGCCATCAATTGACGTGTAACAGTTAGCTCAGGCATCATCACACTGACCGTCACCAGTGCGGGGGTCTATGGTACTAGCCATTCACATGCACAGCGGGGACAGTCTGTGCCAAGACGCTGGCTCTAGGGAGGTCGGCCCTTGTGTGTGTGTGTGTGTGTGTGTGTGTGTGTGTGTGTGTGTGTGTGTGTGTGTGTGAATGTAGGCTTACAACACACAGAGATAGACAGACAGACAGACAGACAGACAGACAGACAGACAGACACACACACACACACACACACACACACACACACACACACACACACACACACACACACACACTCACTCTCTTTCTCTCCTCTCTCTCTCTCTCACACACACACAGACAGACAGACACACACACACACACACACACACACACACACACACACACACACACACACACACACACACGCACAGACACACACACGAACACGCACGCACGCACACAGACACACACACACACATACGCGTGCACGCACACACACACGCACACACACACGCGCACGCGTGCACACATACACATGCGCGCGTACATGCGCTCGCTCCTATGCACACATGAACGCGCACGTGCATACACATAGACACTTGCGTACACGCCCACATACAAAGGCATACACACATATGTACACATACATATGCAGATACGTGTGTCTGCTCACACAAACCCACAAAATCACGCATGCACATGCACGTCTGCACACGCACGCGCACACACGCACATACGCGCGTGCGCGCACACACACACGTTCACACACACACACACACACACAAGCGCGCACACACACATGCCCCCCTCCCCCCCCCCCCTCACACACACACTCATGCGTACGCACATCATGCACACACACACATGCGCTCGCGCACACACATGGACACGTGCCCACACATCCATACACACATGTGTAGGCTACATTCACTACAGACACATACAATGATAGAAAAAGGCACAACCAATGTTTGGTAGGCACTGAAGGTCTGACCAGCGCGTTGGGCTAATGCATAGGTCAGACATCTGGTAAGTCGTAGCCTGGAGACCCTCTTCTTCAATTCTCTCGTCTTAGTTATCAATTCATTTATCCATCAGCTTAAAATCATGCGCAGTGTGGTCTCAAAACTTTTGAGGATGTGGTGTAGCGTATATGGACTAGTCTGCACGTAGCGACGCCTCATTGATGAAACTGAAACTGACAGCCCAGATATAGTCCATTGCAGTTGGCTGGGCTTTAAACAACATATATGATCTAGTATTTTTTTTACAGATCAGTCTATTAAGCAGTAACGTATGACTGATACGAAGTTGTAAGAAAATGTCAGTGTTGTAAATGTGAAAAGGCAGCCGAAAATGATGATGGCAGCATCAGCTCCTTCACTGTTCTGCGACGTGTTCATGTGTAGGAATAGTCATAATCAGTGTTATCTGTGTTCGTTTATCTGAAACGGGCCAAGTCTCCTTTTGCTAGTATAATTTGTGACTGCCGAGAAAATGTCAGCATTGAAGTCACAGATTGCATAGACATGGTTTACTTTGTTTACAATTATGCAACAGAAAAGAAAGAAAAAAAAGAAAAATCCGTCATCCATGAAAGGGATGAGAACGATAAACAGAATTAAAAAATTTTTTTTTTTTTTTTTTTTGCAACCGTAGCATTTTGGCAATAAAACTTTGCATTATGTTATCACAGAAATGGGTAGAGAAATGGTAACCAAGATTCCTGTTAGTTATTTGACTTATACTTTGGCGTTTTACAACCTTTTACAGTTAAACTGAATTTCAGGAGTCATGCTTTCAACGGTTTACGCACTAACAGTACCAGAAAGGACAGGTGCGAACGAAAAGAGTAAAGGGAAACCACTTCGCTTTCTTCCTGTCAAAGCGACGTCATAAACCAATGACGTAATTGACCTCCGCCTGGCTGTGGAGCTAGTGCAGCGGCGGTTTCTTTGTGTCCCTTCCCCCCCCCCCCCCCCCCCCCCCCCCTCATCCAAAGCCTGTCGGCTTGTCCGAAGCATCGCCACACACGATTTGCATTTTCACCACATCAAAATGAAATTTTTATCTCCGTTTAGTTTATTGTCTTGAAATGGAAATAACATGTCAGGTTGTACATCATCTTCTGCTTTGCTTTTGTCATCTGTCCGTTCATTTTCCCTTTCTTATTCGCTTTTTTATGAAGTATTTCTTCCCCCTTCCTTGTGCGGTTTGGTGTTACTTTCAAAATATGGTTTTACAAGGTACAGATAGAAAAAAAAAAGGTCTTTGTTGATCTGGAGCATGTATATTAAAAAGGGCTAATTTTATATCTGAAAGAACAGTGCTTTTGCAGATCTCTCATTTTCTACGCGTTTTATGAACATCATTTCGCCACTCATCACTGGGAAATCTACAGCAAAACGGACATTTTTGCACAAGAGCGCGCACGCGAGCGAAGATTAAATCTCTCTGGATAGATCAGCTTCTTGATTTATGCACTGAACTGGTAAACAGGAAAATAAAACAAGTGCAGCTTTTCTGGCAGAATTATTCAAATAAGTCATAGGATATTTGCCTCAATAAATCAAAACCTCGGGCGGGAGGCGGGTGGGTTTTCTTTTATTCTCTCGTCACCACCCTCCCTCCTCATCGCCCGCTGGTAGCCAAGCTTTCCCGCCCTTCCCCCTTCTCTCTCTCCCCCCCCCCCCCCTCCCTCGGCCAAAAAGAAGCCTTTCATTATCAGCAAGCGCAGTTTGCATTGTTTTATTCGTGTTCGAACGCCCGCGAATAATGTTTCCTTTTTTCTTTGTTTTGCCGCTTCAATTATTATGGAAATTTTTGGTGCCATTTCTCATCTAGGGCTCCTGTGGTGAGCCATACTGGGGCTGTCATCGGCTGATTGATTTTTTTTCTTCTTTTTCTTTTTTCTTTTTGTCTGTCTTTCTTTTTCTTTTTTTTTTCTTTCTTTTTCTCTTTTTTTTGAGGGAAGAGAGAGAGAGAGAGAGAGAGAGAGAGAGAGAGAGAGAGAGAGAGAGAGAGAGGGAGGGGGTGGGGGGGGGGGGGGGGGGGGCTAAACTCGGCGCGGAAAGTAAAGAAAAGCCTTTGTCTATTTGCCATGTGACATGAATATGAGCCCCGTTTGATTGGTTTGGAAAGTATTGATTCGCTGGGCTTCCGCCTTCTCTCTCTCTCTCTCTCCCTCTCTCCCTCTCTCCGCCCTCCTCTCCGTTTTCCTCCTTCCTTGTCTCCCCCCCCTGCCTCCTCCCCCCCCTCCTCCCCATCTCCCCCCCCCCTTTCCTTGTCTTCAGTCCCTTCTCTGAAAAGCTAAAAGAGTGTGGGCTGGTGGTGAGGAGAGGTGAGGAGAGGATTGGGGAGGGTAAGGAGGGGGGTGGGGGTGGATGAGGGATAGTGGAAGAAATGATATGCCTATTGTTTGCTTAATTAGTTCGTTATGATAATAATGGTTATGCAGATGGGAAGAAAGAACGGTTTGGAATAGTAGTAACGACGCTTTATTCCACGCTTCTGCTGCAAGAACCCTTAGCGGTGTATGTTTATGCCAACATGTTATGGAAGGAGAAACATTGTCGGAGATGGTTTAAGAAGTAGAGTATTCAGCATACGCTTCAGCCCATCAACTACTAAAGAGTGCATAGTTTCGCTGTTTGCAAGCGCAGAATCAATTGCGTGCGTGCACACACATGCATATACGCGCGCACACACATACGCGCGCGCGCGCTCACACGCACACACGCCCACACACGCTCGCACGCACGCATGCACCCGCGCGCGCGCACACACACACACACACACACACACACACACACACACACACACACACACACGTATACACACACACACACACCAACACACACACACACACCACACACACACACACACACACACACACACACACACACACACACACACACACACAACTTCGGAACGTGTGCCACACACATGGATAGAGTCTCAACATCATACAAGTCAGTGCCCCTCCTACTCTCCCCCCACCCCGCCCCCGCCCCCGCCCCCCTCCCCTCTTCAACCTTACCCTCCTCCTGCTCCTCCCACCAATCCCCCTGACGCAGACCCATGAAGGCATCTTCATACAGCGCTCAGGTCCACAACAGTCTCCTGATTTGACAGAAAGGAAAGAGGTGTGGTGCCTTAGTGTTGTAGTTGTTAAAGCAGAGTTGAACGAAAGAGTCGACCGAGTTTTGTGGGGGGATTCTGGACGGAGCATTCGAAGAGTGGGGAAACTGGTACGAAAAAAGGAATGACAGCCAGCAGACCTCAGGGGGTGAGGAGTGGGAAAGCAACCGTCGAATATGTTAGTGTCTACGGGGGCCGGAATAGCTCAGTCGGTAGAGCGCCGGACTCGTAATCCAAGGGTTGCAGGTTCGAATCTCCGCCGGGCCGTTTCGGTACAGGGGATTTTTCCCTCGGAGTTAAACTTTTCTGACTCCATTTCCCCATACAGTCCTTCGAATGAGACTCTAAACCGAGGTTCCGTGTGTGAACGCACGCAAACATCTTGCACACACGTAGAATCCCATCACCAGTTTTCGGAAGAGAAAGGCCAGTTTGGCCGTTGGTATGGTGACACGTTACACATAGCATGCACCTTCCCCAAGATGGAGTATGGCTGCCTTAATGGCGGGATAAAGAGATACGGTCATGCACACAAAACTCCACTCCCTTTTTTAGGGTAGATGGGTTTAAAACTTTCCTGTCCATACAGGGATTTCCGCACGAGTATCAGCCTGCTACGCAGAAGAAGGTGTAAAACAACCAGTGTATGCAGATATTCTGGCTTACGGACTTCTTCATGGGTGTGTCTTATAATGGTGATCATGAATAATGACAGCAGACATGATACCAGAATGAGAAAATTGAAAAATAAGCCCGACGTAGACCACACGCTACTACATTATCCCTGGATTTCTTTTGCGATGTGTACGTTTGTTTGTTTGTTTTTCTTACTAAACCCGCAACTCCCATGAAAGTTGGTGATAGACTTGGATGTAGATGTGTGTGTGTGTGTGTGTGTGTGTGTGTGTGTGTGTGTGTGTGTGTGTGTGTGTGTGTAACTAATTGTATGTTTGCTTGTGTACATAAGCACATATATATCTATGCTGTCTGGATGGATACATGCGTATCAATCTCTGCTGGTTTATGTACATGGGTGTGCATTTATGTATAGGCGCGGAAAAAAAAAAACAATTACTCCTGGACTCGTATCTCTGTAATAATTCCCATCTGTCTGTGCCATGTCTGTCCGTTCTTCCGCCTGTCTGTCTCTGTCTGTTCTGTCAGCCTGTCTGTTTCTTCCTCTCTCTCTGTATGTCTATCACTCTCTCTCTCTCTCTCTCCTTCTGCTCTTTCTCTCTCTCTGTCTCTTCTCTCTCACTTTGCCTCTCCCCTCTCTCTCACTGCTCTCTCTCTCTCTCTCTCTCTCATCTCTCTCTCTCTCTCTCTCTCTCTCTCTCTCTCTCGCTCTCTCTCGCTCTCTCTGGCGGTCCACGCTTGTCTTCTTCTTACTTCGTGAGTCATTGTGTCTCCACACTGAGGACCAGTTCACCAGGCTGGTCCAGTTCTGTCAGTAGTGTGTGGCAAAAGGCGTGGTGGGTCTCTGCAAGGATTTCCCTGTGCATTCCGCCGTGTTGTCCATTCCTCGTTGTGTTTCTTTCTCTTCTATTGTCCCCGTCTTTCGCTCTGTCGTCTTCCCTCAGAGGCTTCCAAGAGGAGTGTGTAGCGAGGCCAGTGGATCTGGTTGCATGATCACAACAGGGTACTTTTCTTTTCTTCTTCTTTTTTTTTTTTTTTAAACTGATGTGAGTAGATGTTGTTGACATGGTCCGATGTGACGTTTTATGGTGTGACGCACTTGTTCGTTTTGATTTGATCAGTGTATCTGATATTGATTTGATTAGTTGTATCTGATATTGATTTGATTAGTGGTATCTGATATGGATTTGATTAGTTGTATCTGATATTGATTTGATTAGTGTATCTGATATTGATTGAATTAGTGTATCTGATATTGATTCGATTTGTTGTTTCTGATATTGATTTGATTAGTTGTATCTGATATTGATTTGATTAGTGTATCTGATATTGATTGAATTAGTGTATCTGATATTGATTTGATTAGTGTATCTGATATTGATTGAATTAGTGTATCTGATATTGATTTGAGTAGTGTATCTGATATTGAGTTTCTTGCGGTTACGCCGCATTTCTACGGCATAGATCCGCTGTGAAAATCCACGTGCACGCAGGAGCCTGGTCTTGTAATTTTTGGTGGTGCTATTTATTATCATTATTATTATTATGAATACTTACATAGCGCCTACCTGGGTAATGCCGACTGAAGAACTGCCAGCTGGCGCTTCATTTGTTCTTCCATACGGATTTTAGTCTGGACAAAGCTGACGGTTTTTTTTTTTTTTGTTTTTTTTGCGGCCATTGACAGGATTCGTGATTTGGACCCCTCATTGCTAATGACGGATCCCGGTAACTGAGTCCTTGTTGGACAGTTTCTAGCGTCGCTCCATGGACAGCCATAGTGATGATGATGTTGTGGCTGGACTCAGGGGGGGGGGGGGGGGGGGGTCTTCCTGGCGCTGATGTCCATGCCGTAGGTTGCTGGTGTGAAATTCAGTCTGTGAACAAGTTTGGCCAGTTCGTGTTCGCTGCCTGCGGACCGTCAGTGACCTCTGCAAATGGAAGGGTCGTGTTGATTGTTCTCCAGTGCTGACATGATCTTCTGGTTTATCAGTCATGGTGCGTTCCAGGAACATGTTGGAAAGTGTGGGAGGACACCAGGGAGTCCGTAGGAACTCTAACTGAAGTATGGAAAGTATGGAACCATTGTCCAACAACTCCGTGAATTGAGTAATGACTTCGTCCGCATTCGAGTACGGTTGCTGGTGGGTGTTGATCAGCTTTTTGTCGATGTTACATTCCCCGTCAGCACCACGCGCTAGATTCTGTCAAACCTTTATTGAAGTAAATGAAACCATGGTGAACTCCTTCTGGTGTTGGGTTATGGTTTTTTTTGTTGTTGTTTTTTGTTGTGTGTTTTTTTCGCGAGGGGTACGCGGGTCAAAAGATCTGTTCGGTGGTACTTCTTCCATTTGCGGAATCTAGCCTGTTCTTCAGAAGAAATGGTGTCTGCAGCTGTATCTATGAAGAATGTTTTTTGAGCGTTACTTTGCTGGCATGGCTGAACCGAATGATAATGCGGTAGGTCTGGCAGTGTTGCACATTCGCTTTCTTTGGAACGGTGACGAATTGTGATTGCGTCCATGACGTGAGCCACTCTCACCAGTCCGCCAGATTTTTTACTTGCAGACGGCAGTCGGGATATCAGTTGTTAATGCCCCAGGATATCAGTCAATGCCCCAGGATATCAGTCAATGCCCCAGGATATCAGTCAATGCCCCAGGATATCAGTCAGTGCCACAGGATATCAGTCAATGCCCAGGATATCAGTCAATGCCCAGGATATCAGTCAATGCCCCAGGATATCAGTCAATGCCCCAGGATATCAGTCAATGCCCAGGATATCAGTCAATGCCCCAGGGTATCAGTCAATGCCCAGGGTATCAGTTAATGCCCAGGGTATCAGTCAATGCCCCAGGATATCAGTCAATGCCCCAGGATATCAGTCAATGCCCCAGGGTATCAGTCAATGCCCCAGGATATCAGTCAATGCCCCAGGATATCAGTCAATGCCCCAGGGTATCAGTCAATGCCCCAGGATATCAGTCAGTGCCCAGGGTATCAGTCAATGCCCCAGGATATCAGTCAATGCCCAGGATATCAGTCAATGCCCCAGGGTATCAGTCAATGCCCCAGGATATCAGTCAATGCCCCAGGGTATCAGTCAATGCCCCAGGATATCAGTTAATGCCCCAGGATATCAGTTAATGCCCCAGAGTATCAGTTAATTCCCCAGGGTATCAGTTAATGCCCGGGATATCAGTCAATGCCCCAGGATGTCAGTTAATGGCCCTCCTCTATGTTTACACGAGTGCTGCAGGGATGTTGTCGACGCCTGCAGTTGTAGCTTGCAGTGGAATCGTTTGTCAGGAGTAGCCCAGACTGCTGGCGCTCACCAACTGTGGACGCGTTTTATTCCTGTGGGAGAGGGGGAGCCAGGCAGGGAAAGCTGGCCTGTTTATAACCTACCTGTTTGTCATCCAAACGAATGGCTGGAAACCTGACCTCCCCAGGCTGGGGTTTCACGCAGGTCTCCCCGCTGTTTGGCCAAGTGCTCTTTTTTTTCATACGGAGCGGCTTGCTTTTGTTCGGAGGGGCCGAGCAAAGCTGTGCAACTCGAGTCCTAACGGTTATTGGAGCAAACAGGACGGGGTCGGCGGAGATAGGGGTGGGTGGGGTAGGGGGCTGGGGGGGGGGGGGGGGATTGCATGGGAGGAGTGGAGGGAATTGGGGGTTGAGTGGAGGAAGAAGTGGGGAAAGGGGTGGATGGAGAGAAGAGGGAGCGCACAGGAGGGAAGAATAGAAGGATCTGCAATATGTAGCTACGGCGAAGACAAAGCGAAACACTACCAACATCAATGAAGATGAAGATGATGTCATTATTACCATTGTCATCACTACTACTACTACTACTACTGCTGCTGCTGTTTTTCTGCTGCGTCTGCTTCTGTTGCTGCTGCTGCTTCAGCTTTTGCTTCTGCTGCTACTACCGCTTCTTCCACTACCACTACTACTGCTACTGCTGCTGTGTCTGCTTTTGCTGCTGCTTCTGCTTTTGCTGCTGCAACTACTACCACTTCTACTACTGCTGCTACTACTGTTACTTCTACCACTACTCCTCCTGTTGCTACTGTTACAGCAAGCGCGATGATAAACAATAGTTACTGATAATAATAATATGATGATGATGATGGTTTGGCAGTGGTTGATTGATGATCGATGATTGAGGCGATGATGGATTTCAATGTCAGCCTCTAAACCCGTGAGTTTCTTTCGTTTTGTGTGTGCTGTGTATCCCTTGCGTGCACCGTGTCACGGTGATCTCGAACGGTCGCCAGCACCAGATTCAGGGAGCTGGGGGGGGGGGGGGGGGGGGGGGGGGAAGGGGGGGGGGGTGGGTGGGTGGATGGGTGGGGGGGGGAGTGGAGGGGGTTAGAGGGATGGGTAATCGAAGATGGATGCTGCGCGGACTGATTCCGCATCTTGCTAAGAATTGCGGCCGTTCGATTGCTGTGTTGATGAGCTCTGCTTGTCTTTTGTTGTCGTTGTATGTAAGCCGGTGCGCTGAAGAAGGCCTTGTGGTTTGAGGGGGGTTTGGGTTCGTTACGATTTAGAAACAGGTGCGCGCGTGAGTGAGTTACGTGCTCTGCTACGTGTGTCTTCTGCTGCACAGCGTGCGCTTTTTATGATGATGCTTTTCTGTGGTTTTAATGAATGCGCGTGAGAGAACAGGGAAAGGGGCATTCTGGGCCACTTCCGCCTCACTCAGTTCGGGCGAAAGTAACCCAGAATGCCCCTTTCCCTGTTCTCTGACAAGTAAGACTTCAAACTACACACACATGCACAAACACACAAAAATGCACACACTCACACAAACACACACACTTACACACGCAACACACACACACACACACACACACACACACACACACACACACACACACACACACACACACACACACACACACACACACACACTATTTAAAAAAATGTGCCCTAGTTTACAGTAGCATACCCCCCGCCTACGGTGGCGTGCTCCCTGTTTACATTGCAGGTGTGTAATGGCCAAAAAATCAATACTGCTGCACTCCCCCCACTCCTTCCTGCCTAGCTTGCTCGATCGCCCCATATGACATCAGCCCGCGTGGCGTCGCTGTCACAGCCTAGCCAATGAGCGGCCGCTCACGACTAGATTAACTCACACATTCTTCCACTGACAGCTGTGCAAGCAGGTTGTGTTTTACGGCGCTGTGGGTGTCTAACCGGTTTACTGAAGAACAGAATTGTGTATCTTAAAGGTTTGTTGGCTCGTTGAAGACAATATTGTTGACAAGATACAGCCAGTTTTAATACGTGTTTGGCTATCGATGAGAAAAATGGCGCTGCATTGTTGAAAGTTGGCCGAAGCAAAACAATCCATTACGCGTTGATTGTTGGGAGCTGGCTTGAGACAGCTAAAGCCACGTTAAAAAACATGGCGTTCATTTCTTAAGGCGAAGGTAAACACGGCTGATTCGTGACTTGATTGATTGTTAACTACAGATTCAGTGTTCATGTGGCAAGCTGATCTGTGTATTAAGATGTGTATACTTTTCTACTTTTCTAATTCTAACCAGTTCATTTGCCTTTAAGTGTGCCCTTATGCAACTGAATGGCGATTTCGAATGTTCTGGCAAACAAACTAGATAGGGTTAGGCAGACCTTAGTACATCTACCAGTATGGAGAGGAGTAGTGTGTGGCCAGCACTATCTTCATATAAATGCTTTAAATATACAATGACGGATGTACTACAACCTACAAAACTATGTGTAACAGATAGGCGCGACCTTGTTTACAGCGCACGGCAAGCGACCAAAAAATCAATAAGCGGGGGACTGGTTAG
>JAFLJL010014644.1:32670-40681 GCA_018398815.1 Conus ventricosus | reverse complement strand
CATAGCTATACTAGTTTCCCTATGGTTTTCTTTTATTCTTAATCTCTGTCCACTGCCTGTCTGTCTGTCTCCCTCTGTGTGTGTGGTGTGTGTGGTGTGGTGTGTGTGTGTGTGTGTGTGTGTGTGTGTGTGTGTGTGTGTGTGTGAGAGACACTGACACTTGACACTGACATTTTTTTTTTTGTCCGTTTAGCAGTTAAGCCTTTTAGACAAGGGGGTTGGCAAATGCATTCACCGATACAAAAAGCAGAAATTTCATGCGTATACGTACTCTCCACACACACACACACACACACACACACACACACACACACACACACACACACACACACACACACACACGTCCTCACCTTTCCCTCCGCCCCACCCCGCTACCTTTCTACTATTATCCCCCAACATCCATACCGCCATAATCACACACACTTGACCACTAACCCTTCCCTCTCCCTCCTCCTACTCCGCCAGCCCACACACCCTCCCCAGCCCCCCGCCCTCCCCAGAACATCCGCACATTGGATCATCCTTATGTTAACCGGTATTTTGCTCAATTATCTTTTTTCTCACATACATGGCTTCAGCTATGTACTTAGCCACTTCTTTAACAACACGTTCATTATTATTAGATAACACTGAAGCAACGCTAGCATTATTTTGGTGGAATGAACGAGTATTCAACACACTGCAGCTTTTACGTTTGTCAGCATAAGTAGTACAATGAAACAAAAAATGTTCTTCGTTTTCTAATTTATTTCCACAAGATGGGCAAATAGTGTCATTCGAATATTCAGAACTTAAGAACCATTGCTTACAGTTTTTTTAGACCACTAACCCTTAACCTAAATCTGGCCAAAACTGATTCTGTGCCATTTATTTGTAACTAATGTACACCACCTATGGTGTACCAGAGATTCATGTGTGCTTCCACTGAGGAGTGCCATGGCTGATGTTTAGATTTAACCGAGGGAGGTAGTCTGATGACCCCCGATGAGTTCGCCCAGTTGTGTGGCGATCTAAGGAGACCAGAGATTCTTGTGTGCTTCCACTGAGGAGTGCCATGGTTGATGTTTAGATTAACCAAGGGAGGTAGTCTGATGACCCCGATCAGTTCGCCCGTGGTGGGCGATCTAAGGAGGAATCCCTTTGTAGGCACTGACGGCGAAGGGCCGGAAATGCCAAAGAGGGAATACTCTCGAGTAGACCGGGGAAGAGACCCCGGAAAGTTTGTGGGGGTGCCAGCCCCATTATGTAAGAGGAAGACTAGTAGTTGTGGGATGGGCTTACTATGTAGGTTGTTGGTCATCCTGGAGATTTTAAGGAAATAGTTCTGATAATTATTTTCTTATTTCAAACTGGTGAAACTTAGGATCACGCAATGTTTGAGAAGATGTTGTATGCTTAGGTTAGAGGGACATGTAGGCGATATGAAGTTTGTAGTTAATAGTTGCAGTTAAACATGTAAGACCCTTATAAATATTCATGAGGCGTAGGGATCTGACAGATGGCGTCCCTAGGTGACGCTAGGGGAAGCGTGGGTGCTCTTGAAGTTACGGAGTTATTCAGTCAGGCCCCAATCTCAAACGGAGAGGACGACACCTTAGTCTGTGAAATGTGGTGATGGTGTTCTGACGGCACCAGAAATGTAAGTTGATGCATTTTTTTCCATTTCTGTATTCTGGCCGTGCATCTAAGTACTATGTACTTTGTGTTTTGCTATGTGCGCATTGTTATCATGAAATGAGATTTGATTGTTCCATGCTTTGTGTTCTTGACCCTTTTGGTTTTCTATAGGTCTTATTGAGCACTAAGATTTTGAAATTGTTTTAGAAGTCGAGTTCACAATTGAAGGAAAGACCTACTTAATTGCAGGATAGAAATTCAGTTAAGGATTCAGTTCTGTGACAATAAAATATAAATAAATGAGATAAAATACAGAAGTTATGGAGTCCTTATCAGTATTATGTTTATTGTAAATTGTTAAGTAATAAGTGAATAAGCAAATAATGTAGTGATGTAGTAGACAGACTATGTTAGTTGTGTTTGTAGAATTTATAATTGAGCAGTTGAGACAGGAGTCGTTAAATGATGGCCGGTGAAACCATATTGTGATGTGTTATTGACTTATGGCTATGGTAAAAGATGATTTGCATTGCTTTTTGACCGGAGCGATAAGCCATCTCTCTCTCTCTCTCTCTCTCTACTAAGTATATTTCTTTTTTGAAGAACATGTTGCCATACCGGCTCTATGTATCTGTCTCCCTTATATGCGTGATGAAGGTTACAGGCTTGTTGCCTATATAGGCTGTTTGCCTTTAATGCCGACTGAAACTGGCATATTTTGTTGTTGCTGTTTCATGTTTTTCATTTCATGAGTCGAAGTGTTGCGCTTGATTATGTTCACAGTCGATTCCTTGGACTGTTTGTAATTTGGGGATGAAGTCTGTTGTCCCATGTTGCTTAATTATAGAAGCGAAGGATGAGCAGTTATGATGGAACACATGGAATGAGGTGGAATAATTGTGTTAGGGATGTGAATCCCACATAATTGGCAGTTGCTGTTCTGACTTAGGGCAGCACAGGGTCGAACCGTGTCTTTGAGGGTAGGTTCACCCTGGTTTCAGAGTGGTCGTTGTGTCACTCGGTTAGTTCTTGTTTGGATAGGTTATCATTGTTGGTAACCTCTGTGCAAATCCAATGCAAGAGACTAAAAGAGCTATAGTGGTTGGACCTATGATTCCGAATACCATAGTATAGCGCATTCCTGATTATGTGTCTCCTGAATGATATGCTCTGGCTCGCAGTCAGAATTGGGGAATACCTTATCCCTGAGACTGACCTAGCTTCGTAATTTTGCTAAATGATGTTTTTCTGTCACGTGGAAGGACTTATGAAATGATTCGGATGTATGTGAACTATGCAATGGTGTAAGATGCATTTGTGGTTTACGTTCGTTTGCATTTTCATTGACAGGCCACGGTTGCTAGAGCCCTTTTTCTTTTCCCCTTTGTCGTTACTTCTACCTTTATTTTTCCTTTTTTCCCCCCTTTACCTTAATTTTTCCCCTATTTCCTTTTTGTTGGGCATTGTCACCAGCCCCTTTCATGTACAAAAAGCTGTAGACCAAATTAAAAGAAAGAAAATCTTCACTGGGCCTGACTCATTTGTCTTTTTTGGATGAACCTAGTCCAACTTTCTCCCGAACCCGATCTCCCCTTGTGTGTTTCTTTACAGTAGGAACAAGGGGAGGTGTACACTAACGTTAGGTACTTTTCTGCCTGAAAAATTTTTGAAGAACAGAAGTATCTATATATATCGTTATTATCTATGTCTGCATGCCAATTTTGTTTGAAACAGGAAATGAGTCTGTCTTTGAATTCTGTTATAAAACTATATTCGGAACAAACTCCCTGGTTCAGCCAAACAATACCAAAGCCATTTTCAGTCAGAGTCTTTTGTACTTCTGTCACCCAATTAAAGTGACCAGATTCGTGCTGTAACAGAAGCATTTCGTAGGCTTGCCTACATATTCTCGACATGGGGAGTCTTGACTAGTTTTAACCAGTATTTGTTGCATTTTACAGTAGTTGTAACGCGTAGAGAATACCTCCCAGTTTCTCCATATATCAGTTTATTTGATGTATGTAGGGGTACATTCAGATATCTTTTTATGGCAAACATGTGGACATTTTCAATCTGTTTACTGTCTTCTTCTCATCCCCAAACTTCAGCTGCGTATGTTAGGATAGGCTGAATTTGTGCATCGAAAGCTTCCAAAAAAAATTTATATCAATAGTGTTTAGTCTTCTTAATGATTTCATAATTTCCATCACTCCTTTTTTGCCTTTCTGCAAACATCAGACAGAGCACTGCTAACACCCAACTTTGTGGTAAAAGTCATCCCTAAGTATTTGTACGAGTTAGTTACCTTTACTTCTTCATTTCCTAAAACCATCTTTCTCTGTCACTTAAGTAGCCACCTTTTCTAAAAACCATTACATTTGTTTTGTCAAGATTGACTGTTAACTTTAATCGATCTGCCCCTTCTCTAAGACTATTTATTTGATTCTGGAGCCCAATAACAGAGTCAATAACAAATAACATCATCCGCAAACTATAATAAGAATATTTCAACTGCACCAGGATGAGCTGAATACCATGTTTTCCATTGCTTGACAAATCCTCAGCCAATTCGTTTATGAAAAAGGAAAATAAGAGCGGGCTAAGTAGACATCCTTGTTTCACCCCCTTGGGCATTCAAAGTAATCTGAGAATAACATTTATCTCGTACACATGCTAATACAGAATCGTAAACACTTCGTATTGCTTGATAAAGTTTTCCTTTCACACCACATTTTCTCAAAACTGCCCATAAAAACATTTCTGTTCACAGAATCGAATGCCTTTCTGAAGTCCACAAAGGCAACATACAGTTTAGACTTTTTTATAAGAAACTTTTGTACTATCGCATATAGGGTGAAAATATGATCTACGGTACTATAACCTGGTCTGAAGCCTGCTTGCTCTTCTATTATTTTTTCCTCTTTCTCTACCCACTTTGAAAGTCTTTTGTTTAAAATATGTGTATACACCTTACTTACAACACTCGTTAGGGCAATGCCACGATAGTTATCTGGCAGGTTTGGATTTCCCTTTTTATATATTGGAACAACTATAGATCTCGACCAGTCATCTGGGTAAACACCAAGGTCAAACAATTTATTGAAATAAATAACTAAGAAATCAATAATTTTTGAACTGGCATGCTTCCAGCATCTCACTAATAATTTTGTCAGGACCAGAATTTTTTTCCGGCCTTGAGTTTACCAATGCTGGCTTGAACCTCATGCCTGGAAATTAGTTCATCGAACAAAACATCTGAGTCATCTTTGTTTCTCCCACATGGCTAAACTCGATATTTCCTCTGGAGTAGATGATACATCCACATCATTAAAGACATTGTAAAAATGGTTATGCCACTGTTCAAGGGTAATGGAGTTGTATATGGCTGACTTTCTATTGACTGATCGAATAGCTTGCCAAAATACCTTTGGATCATTAATCGACTGATTAAGTTTGGTTAATCTTCTTTGGTCAAATTCATCTTTTTTCCTGTTTAACAAATATTTGTATTCTTTTCTTTCTTTACGTACTCTTCTCTTTTTCTGCACGTGATTTCTTTGAAGCTCGTTTAAATTTCCATAGTGACCCTTAACTGCCTTCTTTTTTCCATCACATTCCTTGTCAAACCAGTCTTTTTTCTTTTTCTTATTTCCTATTGTTCTCATCATGCAAGAAGCAGCGCTGCAAAGTGATTTAACGAAGAGTTCAATGGAAATATTGACATCTGTATCTAGAGCTTGGTAGGCGTTCTGTAGGCTTTCATCAAATTCATGAGAACTTAATTCCTCTTCAAAAACACTAAACAAATCGTCTGGCCACACAAACCTATCTTCCACACCTTGTTCAGCTTCAGCTGGCTTTTCCACATCCTGTCCTACATTTGTCCACTGAAATGTAACTGGTAAATGCCAGGAGTCAATACGGTCTCCGACATTCGCTTACAATGTTGCGTAGAAAACATATCCTGAGACATAATGACATAATCGATCACACTAGAGCCGTGAGGAGAAACATACGTAAAATCCCCAGCAGACTCACATTCACCACAACCGTTAACTATGACACAGTTGATCATGAAACATAAATTCAACAACGATTTACCGAAACTATTTATAACATCATCTTTGAAAATCTGTGCAAAACTCATCAGTCACACAATCGTCATCATCAATATCAGGTGAGTAATTAGTCATCACTTCGGGTGTTGGTTTTTCAATCCTGTTCTTGCATTGAGGTCACCCATTATCAAAACATATACGTTTTCATTTTCGGTAGCCTGCAAGATACATTCTCCAAGTTCACAATCCCATCTTTGATTTCCATTGAATTGTACAAAGGACCATTTTCAGGGACAACATAACATGCAAACAATAACACATCTCTATCCGAGTTAAATACACATCTGTCAATCCGTATGGCCACAACATTTCACAATTAACATTGACTACTGAAATATATCTGGAAAAGGATTTGCGCACTAACAGAAGAACGCCACCAGAATGTCTTCCATGATGTGACAATTTTCTTGCTGGAGCAGTAAACTTAACAAAGTCTTGAAGAATATTACTGAAATCAAAAGAACTATCCACAAAAGTCTCTGTCAAGCACGCAACATCAAACGTCGAAATGTAATCCATGAAAGAAAAGTCTTAAGCTTACTGTACAAGTTTTCCACATTGTAAACAAGAAATGTCACTTCCTCAAGATGATCCGGCCTGTCCTACCGTGTAGTCGTCCGTGCAGTTCGCCTGGGTCGTGCGTCATCGGCAGGGCTCTTGTTGACAGGGGGTGACAAGAAGCGGTGTAGACTGCCGTCGCCACGTCCACTCGTCCCGCCCCACCTTGCCACGACGCACACACCACGTGCGCCCGTGCAGGGTCAGACTGGCTGACCTCGTTGAAGCGACGAGGGGAATCCCCGTCTCTGCTTCCGCGTACTTTCTGCTGCCCTCTGACCTCTGTTGCGCTGTCAGCTGCCGCTTCCTAACGGTATCGGCGTTGGCCTCGGACGCTGTTCCCCTGGCATCAGCGTCGGCGTGGTCGTCTCCTGCGGCAGCTACCTCCGCATAGGTTCTGGGGTCCGGTCGTTTGGTTCCACAACCAGTCTGCCTCTCTTAAAGAAGGCCACTTTCCCCTCCTTCCTGGCTTTCTGCCACAATACTGGCTTGTTGTTTGGTCAGGTCTTGGACACTGTCACACCTTTCGCTTTCAGTCTTTCTCTGAAACCACGGTCTGTGATCACTGCCATCTTCTTCTTCCACTGACTAAACTTGACCACCATTGGTTTGGGTCGGCCGTCTCTGTTCTCCCCTACCCTGTGAGCTCGGGCGATGTCATCGGTTTGTCCATTTCATCGGCCCCTCCACACTGTTGAGGTATCGGCGATCAGTCTGGCACAAGTGTCATAGTTTTCAGACTTGGCCGTCTCAGGCACACCGTAGAAGCGAAGGTTATCTCGACGTGAGAAACCTTCCAGTCTGTCATGATTTTCTTTCAAACAGTCCCTTTCACTTTTCATTTTTTCGACACTGGAGGTGAGTTTCCGGAATCCTTTTTTCATTTCGGCACACTGCCTAAACAAATCCCCAACGTCTTCTCTGGTTTCATCTAAGGACGAAGCAATCTCTTGTATATTCTTTTCAAGGCTGTCACATCGTCTCCCAATCTCCTCACACTTGCTTCTCACCAGTCCGATGTCAGATCTGATGGCGCCTATATTACTTTCCATGCTGGACAAACGACTGACAATAGATTCGAACCTCTCACTTTGAAGTCTGAGGGTGTCCAGTATCTGTGATGCTACGTCAGAGGAGAAACCTGAGCCTGCGGCGAGCTGGGAAGGGGAAGTCATGGTAATCCTGTCACTGCTGGATTCAGTCACTGTATCACTGTTTGCAGTAGCCTCCTCTGTGCGGCACTCGTTTTTCTGTAGGCCCAGGGTTCATTTCCACATCGCACAACATAAGAGGTATGCAGCGACAAACACGAACAACAAACCCTGCAGTTTGTTCCGTACGGCCACCACTCTAGTTCGCATTTTCAACACGAACTTGACACGCTTCGCCATGAAGTTCAGAAACGTGCCAAGGAACAGGCCACAACTTGCCCGAAATCGCACGTTGTCCACAGGCATGGTCACTGATAGTCACAAATTTTATATCACTGTCATCAGTGCACTTGCCGCTAGGTGACTGTCAGGCCAGGTTCTGCCAAAAGGCACTGAGTAAAGCGCTAATTAACAAAAACGACTAATTTCCAAGAGAGCTCAGGAAAAAGCGTGTTGTCGCCACAGTGAGATCATCTCAGCCCCGTGAGAGAGAGAGAGAGAGAGAGAGAGGAGGTGTGTGTGTGTGTGTGTGTGTGTGTGAATGTGTGTGTGTGCGTGCGCGCGCGC
>JAFLJL010014644.1:22670-27670 GCA_018398815.1 Conus ventricosus | reverse complement strand
GAGGGAAGAAAGAAGTAGAGAGAGAGAAGAAAGAGAGAAAAGCACCTGAGGACAGAGAGAGAAAGAGAAGAAAGAGAACAGAGAACACACAGAAAAGTACAGCCCAGAGAGGATAAAACAACAAGAGAAGATGAGAGAGAGGGAGGGATGGAGAGAGAGAGAGAGAGAGAGAGAGAGGGAGGAGGAGAGAGAGAGAGAAGGGAGGGAGAGACAAAGACAGAGACAGAGACAGAAAGAGAAAACAATTGGCTTTCCTCCCGACAGAAAGTCGATGGGGCAGCGGAGCGGGTCTCCAACCAAGGGAAGCAATTTGTAAGATGGGGCCTGCCAAACGTGTAATCTCTTTCGGTGGATAAGTGAATGCTCCATTGTTTGTTTAGCCCACAAAAAAAAAAAAAAAAAAAAAATTGGCAAAAGCCTTCTAGTCCACACTCCGCCCTTTTCTCTCTCTCTCTCTCTCTCTCTTCTCTCTCTCTCTCTCTCTCTCTCCTCTCTCTCTCTCCACCCACGCCGACTTATCTCGGAATGGGCGACGGAACCGGGGGATTGGCTTGTCGTTGATGTTTTAAGCAGTTGATGAGGCGGCTAGCTTTCCCTGTACTGCACAGTTGTTTCCCTTTTCGTCCGCGTCGTCCCCACGTTCTTTTTCCAGCATCCTACCTGAACGGCTTCAAAGTTTTGCCGCTTTCAGGCAGGTTCTGATGCTAATCGCCGCCGAATGGGGGTATTGAACACAGCCCACGCAACACACGCTTTGTTGCGCATGCACAAACATATTTTGCGCGCGCGCCACACACACACACACATACGCACAAACGCACACTCGCATGCACGCACGAACGCACACACACACATGCGTGCGCGCACACATACACACAAACGCGTGCGCACACACACACACACACACACACACACACACACACACACACACACACTCACACACACACACACACACACACACACACACACACACACACACACACACACACACTCATTGGAACGCGTTCCCGCGCGCGCACACGCACACATGTACACAAACATACATGCGCACATAAATATACGCTTTGCTGAACACACACACACACACACACACACACACACACACACACGAGCATGCGCACGCACACACGCTTTGGTGTAAACACACACACACACACACACACACACACACACACACACACACACACACACACACACACGAAGGGGAGCGAGAGAGAGAAAGACACAAAGAGAGAGAGAGAGAGAGAGAGAGAGAGAGAGACAAAGAGAGAGAAAGACAGAGAGAGAGACAGAGAGAGACAGAGAGAGAGAGAGACAGAGAGAGAGACAGAGAGAGACAGAGAGAGAGAGTCACACACATACGTGACCCCTTCCACCATCCATCTCACACACGCTCACATTCACACAACTCCCCCCCCCTCCCCCCTCACTTTCCACCCCTCGTTTTCTATTCAGTCATTCACTTAACTCGTTAGCTTGCAATGTCAGAGGTCACTAACGTTGCAAAATGTGTGTGTGTGTGTGTGTGTGTGTGTGTGTGTGTGTGTGTGTGTGTGTGTCTGTGTGTGTGTGTGTGTGTGTGTGTGTGTGTGTGTGTTGTCTGTGTGTGTGCTGTGTGTGTGTGTGTGTGTGTGTGTGTGGTCTGTGTGTGTGTGTGTGTTCTGTGTGTGTGTGTGTGTGTGTGTGTGTGTGTGTGTGTGTGTGTGTGTGTGTGTGTGTGTGTGTGTGTGTGTGTGTGTGTGTGTGTGTGTGTGCGCGCGTGTGCGTGCGTGTGTGCGTGTGTGTATGTGTGTGTGCGCGCGCGCGCGTATGTGCGTGCGTGCGTGTGCCTGCGTGCGAGCGTGTGTTTGTGTGTGTGTGTGTGTGTGTGTGTGTGTGTGTGTGTGTGTGTGTGTGTGTGTGTGTGTGTGTGTGTGTACGCGCGCGTGCGTGTAATTTGTGGTGATAATGAATGACGTGGTGTTAGAAACAAAGAAGAAACACGACCCAGCTTCGTAAACACACATTCTTACTACCATTGTTGAAATAGGAAAGTTCTGCAAAATGTATTGCCTCTCTTTCTCTCTCTGTCTCTCTCTCTCTTACTATTATTGTTGAAATAGGAAAGTTCTTCAAAATGCATTGCGCTCTCTCTCTCTCTTACTATTATTGTTGAAATAGGAAAGTTCTTCAAAATGCATTGCTCGCTCTCTCCCCCTCTCTCTCTCCCCCTTTTTTTGTCTCCCCCAACTTTTCCCCCCTCCCCCCCCTTTTTTCTTTCTCTCTCTTTCTCTTTTCTCTCTTTTTTTTTGTAAGTTTTGGGGTCGCTAGTTTTGTTAGAAATTTCGAAAGTCATGCTTATTTAGCCCCTTAGGGGGGGCCGGGGGCCCGGATGAAAAAAAGCAGGGTTTTTGCTTTTTTCTGTTCCCCTTTGGGAAAAATAAAGATTATCACATTTTCATCATATCATCTCTTCTTTTTCCCAAAGAAAATCCTCTGTTGCAAACTTTTATTTAAATTTTGTGACTCAACCGCTGGAGCAAAACCCAAAGAAACCCAATAACAATGGTGAGTACCTCTTATGCTTATTTTGTTTTGGATTTCACACCCCACACACCCCCAACAAAAAACCCCAACACGCAACACACCCCAACACACACAAAACACCCCACACACACCACCCCAGGGCCAGCACGCACGCACGCACGCACCCCGCACCCCCCCACCCAGACAGACGGACGGGACAGAGATGGAGGGAAGGGGCAGTGTAGGAGAGAGAGAGAGGGGATAGGGGAGAAGAGGAGAGAGAGGAGGAAAAGAGAGAGAGAGAGACAGCCAGACAAGACAAAGACAGACAAACAGACAGACAGTAAAGGTTGACACACAAAATCGACGTCATGTCCCCTCACAAAATCGCGTAATGCCCCCTAGCTCACCGCACCACTTTTCTACACTCCTCCCCCCCCCCTCTCTCTCTTCCCTCCCCCCCCCCCCCCCTTCCAACACCCCCGGGGCCCCAAACCCCCCCACTGCCCTTTCCCCCCACCCCCCCCCAAAACCAACCCCCCCCTCTCTCCTCCCCGCCCCTTCCCTCAATGGCAAAGACCCAAAGGAAAAGAAAAGGGGGGAAAAAAAGAAAGAAAGGGCAAAGATGAGGGTGGGGTGAGGTGGGGGTGCCCGAAGGATGTTGGGGAAAAGGCGGAGGAGGGGTGGAAAATGGTCGTAAGGGGGGGGGGGGGGGGGGGGGGGGGGGGGGGGGGGGGGGGGGGGGAGGGTTTGGGCAAGGGGGGGGGGGGTGGGGGGTTTGGGGGGTTTAGGGGGAAATGGCCTTTGGGGCCGGGGCGGGGGGGGGTGGGGGGGGGGTTGGGGGGGGTTAAGAAGAGGAAACCCTTCCCGAGGCCGGGGTAGTCCCCAAGGGCAAAGGCAAAGGGCCCGGGGGCCCTTTTGCCTATTTTGGGCCCCCGAACGGGGGTGGGTTTTGACAGGTTTAAAAAACCCGCCCCATGAATCCAACCCACTCCCAGCCACCCCAGTGTGTGTGTGTGTGTGTGTGGGTGTGGGTGTGTGTGTGTGTGTGTGTGTGTGTGTGTGGTGCATGTTGTGTGTATGCGTGCTTGCGTGCGTGCGTACGCGTGTTATGTGTGTGTGTTTGCGTTTGCGCGCACGCGTAAGTGTGCGTGTGTATATGTGAAAGCGCGCGTTCAAGACAGACTTATCGAACGTGCGCCATCAGAAAAAAAAGCAAACCAGAAAAAACAACAACAAAAAAACAAATATCCCCCCCACAACAACACAGCGCGCGCGCGCGCGCGCACACCTCACACACACACACACACACACCCCACACACACACACATACACAACACCCCACACACACACACACACACACACACACACACACACACGCACTCACCCCAAAACCAACACACAGCGCGCGCGCGCACACACACACACACACACACATCACACACACACGCGCGCGCACACACACACGCACACACACAAAAACACGCACACACACACACACACACACACACGCCACACACATACACACACACATGCACACACACAACACACGCAGACACACAACACACACACACACACACACACACACACACACACACCACACACACACACACACACACACAGACGCAGCACATACACAGAGGGCAAACGGAAAATTCGACAATCCCCTCCCCTCTCACCCTCCATTCACTTCCTTAGGGGCCACGTCTAGGTAAGATGCAAACAGCATCACAATCTTCCGGAGAAGACAACCAATCAAACTATCACTTTACAGCAGCCAGCCGCACTTTAACACACGTGAAAAGCCCACGCAGCAAGGCAGTTACCAATGCAGACAGCTGTAGAAAAAAAATCCACTTGAACGCTAATATAAAAAAAAAAAAAAGGCAAAGGTCCCAAAAGTCCAATGGCCGTAGAGATTTGCACGGCAGAGATTCACCATGTGTTGTAGGCATCGCAGACCCTAGGGCAAAGTACGGACAAACCAAAACCGCAGGGCAGGGTGACAAACACAAAACTCCCGACGTGCGGAAAACAAAACTTTAGGCAGTGAATAAACAACACTGTAAGGGAAAGGCACGAACATGGCACTACAGGATGGCAAACAAACAAACTGTCCACAAGTATACAAACAAAACTACGGTAGACAAACAAAGCTACAGGCAGGTAGACAAACAAAGCTACAGGCAGGTAGACAAACAAAGCTACAGGCAGGTAGACAAACAAAGCTACAGGGAGTAGACAAACAAAGCTACAGGCAGGTAGACAGACAAAGCTACAGGCAGTTAGACAATAAAACTATGGCAGTTGACAAACAAAAAATACAGGTAGGGCAAACAAAACTACAGGCAGGTAGACAAACAAAACTACAGGTGGGCATACAAAACTGCAGGTAGACATACAAACTACAGGTAACATACAAAACTACAGGTAGAACAGGTGACAAAAAATACAGGTAGAACAAACAAGGTAGACATACAACAACTTGACAAACA
>JAFLJL010014644.1:10000-21670 GCA_018398815.1 Conus ventricosus | reverse complement strand
CAGTGTCTGCAAGAACAAGGGGGACGTCATAGAAGGGCTCAAGTATCAGAATAATCAACCTGATGATTGTGGACATTTCGACGGATGAAGATGAAGGCTCGGCCTCGCCATCAGCAGAAAGAAAACGAAGGGTGGGGTAGGTAGGGTGGGGAGGGCGACGGGCTACATGACCCAGCTAGTTTAGGCGAAGTCTGCATATGTTGGGTGGGGAGGGGACATACTGGATTTTTTTTTTTTTAAAGCGCTGACTTTCCTACACTTTACGCTACACTTTACGCCTGGAATCTTTCTGAGGCGACTCGAGTGGAAAGGATCAAGCTCCTGCTCTAGGGCAGCTATCAGCTGCCATGGTTTCGAAGCTGTACGATAGCGTTGACAGCTAGTTATACAAATCTAGACTTGGTCTTCGCGGAAAACTTCTTTTTGACCAACGCCGTTGAGTTTGTTGAACACTGCTTGGATTTGCCTGTTGAATTGTTCAGCTGATCGGTCATGTCAAACGAAGAAGCGCCCCTTGTGTCGGACGACGCGGTCCAGCAAGTGTGGACTAGGACGTTGGGGCTCCGGCGGAACACATGTGGATGATCTGTGTTTGGGACTCCTGGGTGTGGCTATGTCTAGGGGAGCCGGAATGGGCGGCGTGGGGTAGTGACATGGTCTGGGCGAGGAAGGTCAGAGAAAAAAAAGGATTGTTGGCTAAGTTTTTTTAAAGTACAGCTAGAGCTGTAGGCTTCAGTTTCTTTCGTCTTCTACATAGATCCCTATGGTTTCTTTTATTCTTAATCTCTGTCCACTGCCTGTCTGTCTGTCTCCCTCTGTGTGTGTGTGTGTGGTGTGTGTGTGTGTGTGTGTGTGTGTGTGTGTGTGTGTGTGTGTGTGTGTGTGTGTGTGAGAGACACTGACACTTGACACTGACATTTTTTTTATTGTCCGTTAGCAGTTAAGCCTTTTAGAAAGGGGGTTGGCAAATGCATTCACCGATACAAAAAGCAGAAATTTCATGCGTATACGTACTCTCACACACAACACCACACACACCACACACACACACACCACGACACACCCGCACACTACACACGTCTCACCTTTCCTGCCGCCCACCCGCTACCTTTCTACTATTATCCCCCAACATCTTACCGCCATAATCACACACACTTGACCACTAACCCTTCCCTCTCCCTCCTCCTACTGCCGCCATGCCCCACACCCTCCCCAGCCCCCCCGCCCTCCCCAGAACATCCGCACATTGGATCATCCTTATGTTTACCACCGGTATTTTTGCTCAATTATTTTTTTCTCACATACATGGCTTCAGCTATGTACTTAGCCATTCTTTAACAACACGTTCATTATTATTAGATAACACTGAAGCAACGCTAGATTATTTTGGTGGAATGAACGAGTATTCAACACACTGCAGCTTTTACGTTTGTCAGCATAAGTAGTACAATGAAACAAAAAATGTTCTTCGTTTTCTAATTTATTTCCACAAGATGGGGCAAATAGTGTCATTCGTGAATATTCAGAACTTAAGAACCATTGCTTACTAGTTTTTTTAGACCACTAACCCTTAACCTAAATCGTGGCCAAACTTGATTTCCTGGGTTGCCATTGTATTTGTAACTAATGTACACCACCTAGGTGTACCAGAGATTCATGTGTGCTTCCACTGAGGAGTGCCATGGCTGATGTTTAGATTACCGAGGGAGGTAGTCTGATGACCCCGATGAGTTCGCCAGTTGTGTGGCGATCTAAGTGAGCCAGAGATTTCTTGGTGCTTCCATGAGGAGTGCCAATGGTTGATGATTTAGATTAACCAAGGGAGGTAGTCTGATGACCCCCGATCAGTTCGCCCAGTGGTGTGGCGATTAAAGGAGGAATCCCTTTGTAGCACTGACCGCGAAGGGCCGGAAATGCCAAAGAGAATACTCTCGAGTAGACCGGGGAAGAGCCCCCGGAAAGTTTGTGGGGGTGCCAGCCCCATTATGTAAAGGAAGACTAGTAGTTTGTGGGATGGGCTTACTATTGTAGGTTGTTGGTCATCCTGGAGATTTTAAGGAAATATTCTGATAATTATTTTTCTTATTTCAAACTGGTGAAACTTAGGATCACGCAATGTTTGAGAAGAATGTTGATGCTTAGGTTAGAGGGACTGTAGGCGATATGAAGTTTGTAGTTAATAGTTGCAGTTAAACTGTAAGACCCTTATAAATATTCATGAGGCGTAGGGATCTGACAGATGGCGTCCCTAGGTGACGCTAGGGGAAAGCGTGGGTGCTCTTGAAGTTACGGAGTATTCAGTCAGGCCCCAAATCTCAAACGAGGGAGGACGACACCTTAGTCTGTGAAATGTGGTGATGGTTTTGTTCTGACGGCACCAGAAATGTAAGTTGATGCATTTTTTTCCATTTCTGTATTCTGGCGTGCATCTAAGTACTATGTACTTTGTGTTTTGCTATGTGCGCATTGTTATCATGAAATGAGATTTGATTGTTCCAGCTTGTGTGTTCTTGACCCTTTTGGTTTTCTATAGGTCTATTGAGCACTAAGATTTTGAAATTGTTTTAGAAGTCGAGTTACACAATTGAAGGAAAGACCTACTTAATTGCAGGATAGAAATTCAGTTAAGGATTCAGTTCTGTGACATAAAAATATAAATAAATGAGATAAAATACAGAAGTTATGGAGTCCTTATCAGTATTATGTTTATTGTAAATTGTTAAGTAATAAGTGAATAAGCAAATAATGTAGTGATGTAGTAGACAGACTATTAGTTGTGTTTGTAGAAATTGATAATTGAGCGTTGAGGACAGGAGTCGTTAATGTTGGCCGGTGAAACCATATTGTGATGTGTTATGACTTATGGGCTATTGGTAAAAGATGATTTGCATTGCTTTTTGACCGGAGCGATAAGCCATCTCTCTCTCTCTCTCTCTCTCTACTAAAGTATATTTTCTTCTTTTTGAAGAACATGTTGCCTACCGGCTCTATGTATCTGTCTCCCTTATATGGCGTGATGAAGGTTACAGGCTTGTTGCCTATATGGCTGTTTGCCTTTAATGCGACTGAAACTGGCATATTTGTTGTTGCTGTTTCATGTTTTCATTTCAGAGTCGAAGTGTTGCGCTTGATTATGTTCACAAGTCGATTCCTTGGACTGTTTGTAATTTGGGGATGAAGTCCTGTTGTCCATGTTGCTTAATTATAGAAGCGAAGGATGAGCAGTTATGATGGAACACATGGAATGAGGTGGAATAATTGGTTAGGATGTGAATCCCAAATTGGCAGTTGCTGTTCTGACTTAGGCAGCACAGGGTCGAACCGTGTCTTGAGGGTAGGTTCACCCTGGTTTCAGAGTGGTCGTTGTGTCACTCGGTTGTTCTTGTTGGATGGTTATCATTGTTGGTAACCTCTGTGCAAATCCAATGCAAGAGACTAAAAGAGCTATGAGTGGTGGGACTATGATTCCGAATACCATAGTATAGCGCATTCCTGATTATGTGTCTCCTGAATGATATGCTCTGGCTCGCAGTCAGAATGGGGAATACCTTATCCCTGAGACTGACCTAGCTTCGTAATTTTGCTAAATGATGTTTTTTCTGTCACGTGGAAGGACTTATGAAATGATTCGGATGTATGTGAAACTATGCAATGGTGTAAGATGCATTTGTGGTTTACGTTCGTTTGCATTTTCTTGACAGGCCCACGGTGCTAGAGCCCTTTTTCTTTTCCCACTTTGTCGTTACCACTTCCTAACCTTTTTTTTCCTTTTTTCCCCCCCCTTTACCTTAATCTTTTTCCCCTATTTCCTTTTTGTTGGGCATTTCACCAGCCCCTTTCTGTACAAAAAGCTGTAGACCAAATTAAAAGAAAGAAAATCTTTCACACTAATTGGGCCTGACTCATTTGTCTTTTTTGGATGAACCTAGTCCACTTTCTCCCGAACCCGATCTCCCTTGTGTGTTTTCTTTACAGTAGGAACAAGGGGAGGTGTACACTAACGTTAGGTACTTTTCTGCCTGAAAATATTTTTGAAGGAACAGAAGTATCTATATTTATCGTTATTATCTAATTCTGCATGCCAATTTTGTTTGAAACGGAAATGAGTCTGTCTTTGAATTCTGTTAAAAACTATATTCGGAACAAACTCCCTGGTTCAGCTAAACAATACCAAAGCCATTTTCAGTCAGAAGTCTTTTGTACTTCTGTCACCCAATTAAAGTGACCAGATTCGTGCTGTAACAGAAGCATTTCGTAAGGCTTGCCTACATATTCTCGACATGGGAGTCTGACTAGTTTTAACCAGTATTTGTTGCATTTTACAGTAGTTGTAACGCGTAGGAATACCTCCCAGTTCTCCGAGTATCAGTTTTATTTGATGTATGTAGGGGTACATTCAGATATCTTTTTATGGCAAACATGTGGACATTTTCAATCTGTTTATGTCTTCTTCTCATCCCCAAACTTCAGCTGCGTATGTTAGGATAGGCTGAATTTGTGCATCGAAAGCTTCCAAATAATTTATATCAATAGTGTTTAGTCTTCTTAATGATTTCATAATTTCCATCACTCCTTATTTTTGCCTTTCTGCAAACATTCAGACAGAGCACTGCTAACACCCTAACTTTAGTGTAAAAGTCATCCCTAAGTTATTTGTACGAGTTAGTTACCTTTACTTCTTCATTTCCATAAAACCATCATTTCTCTGTCACTTAGTAGCCACCTTTTCTGAAAACATTACATTTGTTTTGTCAAGATTGACTGTTAACTTTAATCGATCTGCCCCTTCTCTAGACTATTTATTTGATTCTGGAGCCAATAACAGAGTCAGTTACAAAAATAATCATCAATCCGCAATACTATAATAAGAATATTTCAACTGCACCAGGAATGAGCTGAATACCATGTTTTCCATTGCTTGACAAATCCACAGCCAATTCGTTTATGAAAAAGGAAAATAAGAGCGGGCTAAGTAGACATCCTTGTTTCACCCCCCCTTGGGCATTCAAAGTAATCTGAAGAAACATTTATCTCGTACACATGCTAATACAGAATCGTAAACACTTCGTATTGCTTGATAAAGTTTTTCCTTTCACACCACATTTCTCAAAACTGCCATAAAACATTTCTGTTCACAGAATCGAATGCCTTTCTGAAGTCCACAAAGGCAACATACGTTTAGACTTTTTTATAAGAAATTTTGTACTATCGCATATAGGGTGAAAATATGATCTACGGTACTATAACCTGGTCTGAAGCCTGCTTGCTCTTCTATTATTTTTTCCTCTTTCTCTACCCACTTTGAAAGTCTTTTGTTTAAAATATGTGTATACACCTTACTTACAACACTCGTTAGGGCAATGCCACGATAGTTATCTGGCAGGTTTAGGATTTCCCTTTTTATATATTGGAACAACTATAGATCTCGACCAGTCATCTGGGTAAACACCAAGGTCAAACAATTTATTGAAATAAATAACTAAGAAATCAATAATTTTTGAACTGGCATGCTTCAGCATCTCACTAATAATTTTGTCAGGACCAGAAACTTTTTCCGGCCTTGAGTTACCAATGCTGGCTTGAACCTCATGCCTGGAAATTAGTTCATCGAACAAAACATCTGAGTCATCGTTTGTTTCTCCCACATGGCTAAACTCGATATTTTCCTCTGGAGTAGATGATACATCCACATCATTAAAGACATTGTAAAAATGGTTATGCCACTGTTCAATGGTAATGGAGTTGTATATGGCTGACTTTCTATTGACTGATCGAATAGCTTGCCAAAATACCTTTGGATCATTAATCGACTGATTAAGTTTGGTTAATCTTCTTTGGTCAAATTCATCTTTTTCCTGTTTAAACAATATTTGTATTCTTTTCTTTCTTTTACGTACTCTTCTCTTTTTTCTGCACGTGATTTCTTTGAAGCTCGTTTAAATTTCCATAGTGACCCCTTAACTGCCTTCTTTTTTCATCACATTCCTTGTCAAACCAGTCGTTTTTCTTTTTCTTATTTCTATTGTTCTCATCATGCAAGAAGCAGCGCTGCAAAGTGATTTAACGAAGAGTTCAATGGAAATATTGACATCTGTATCTAGAGCTTGGTAGGCGTTCTGTAGGCTTTCATCAAATTCATGAGAACTTAATTCCTCTTCAAAAACACTAAACAATCGTCTGGCCACACAAACCTATCTTCCACACCTTGTTCAGCTTCAGCTGGCTTTTCCACATCCTGTCCTACATTTGTCCACTGAAATTAACTGGTAAATGCCAGGAGTCAATACGGTCTCCGACATTCAGCTTACAATGTTGCGTAGAAAACATATCCTGAGACATAAGTGACATAATCGTCACACTAGAGCCGTGAGGAGAAACATACGTAATCCCCAGCAGACTCACATTCACCACAACCGTTAACTATGACACAGTTGATCATGAAACTAAATTCAAACGATTTACCGAAACTATTTATAACATCATCTTTTGAAAATCTGTGCAAAACATCATCATCACACAATCGTCATCATCAATATCAGGTGAGTAATTAGTCATCACTTCGGGTGTTGGTTGTTCAGATCCTGTTCTTGCATTGAGGTCACCCATTATCAAAACATATACGTTTTCATTTCGGTAGCCTGCAAGATACATTCTTCCAAGTTCACAATCCCATCTTTGATTTCCATTGATTGTACAAAGGCCATTTTCAGGGACAACATAACATGCAAAACAATAACACATCTCTATCGAGTTAAATACACATCTGTCAATCCGTATGGCCACAACATTTTCACAATTAACATTGACTACTGAAATATATCTGGAAAAGGATTTGCGCACTAACAGAAGAACGCCACCAGAATGTCTTCAATGATGTGACAATTTTCTTGCTGGAGCAGTAAACTTAACAAAGTCTTGAAGAATATTACTGAAATCAAAAGAACTATCCACAAAAGTCTCTGTCAAGCACGCAACATCAAACGTCGAAATGTAATCCATGAAAGAAAAGTCATTAAGCTTACTGTACAAGTTTTCCACATTGTAAACAAGAAATGTCACTTCCTCAAGATGATCCGGCCTGTCCTACCGTGTAGTCGTCCGTGCAGTTCGCCTGGGTCGTGCGTCATTGGCAGGGCTCTTGTTGACAGGGGGTGACAAGAAGCGGTGTAGACTGCCGTCGCCACGTCCACCTCGTCCCGCCCCACCTTTGCCACGACGCACACCACGTGCGCCCCGTGCAGGGTCAGACTGGCTGACCTCGTTGAAGCGACGAGGGGAATCCCCGTCTCTGCTTCCGCGTACTTTCTGCTGCCCTCTGACTCTGTTGCGCTGTCAGCTGCCGGCTTTCTAACGGTATCGGCGTTGGCCTCGGACGCTGTTCCTCTGGCATCAGCGTCGGGCGTGGTCGTCTCCTGCGGCAGCTACCTCCGCATAGGTTCTGGGGTCCGGTCGTTTTGGTTCCACAACCAGTCTGCCTCTCTTAAAGAAGGCCACTTTCCCCTCCTTCCTGGCTTCTGCCACAATACTGGCTTGTTGTTTGGTCAGGTCGTTGGACACTGTCACACCTTTCGCTTTCAGTCTTTCTCTGAAACCACGGTCTGTGATCACTGCCATCTTCTTCTTCCACTGACTAAACTTGACCACCATTGGTTTGGGTCGGCCGTCTCTGTTCTCCCCTACCCTGTGAGCTCGGGCGATGTCATCGGTTGTCCATTTCATCGGCCCCTCCACACTGTTGAGGGTATCGGCGATCAGTCTGGCACAAGTGTCATAGTTTTCAGACTTGGCCGTCTCAGGCACACCGTAGAAGCGAAGGTTATCTCGACGTGAGAAACCTTCCAGTCTGTCATGATTTTCTTTCAAACAGTCCATTTCACTTTTCATTTTTTCGACACTGGAGGTGAGTTTCCGGAATCCTTTTTCATTTTCGGCACACTGCCTAAACAAATCCCCAACGTCTTCTCTGGTTTCATCTAAGGACGAAGCAATCTCTTGTATATTCTTTTCAAGGCTGTCACATCGTCTCCCAATCTCCTCACACTTGCTTCTCACCAGTCCGATGTCAGATCTGATGGCGCCTATATTACTTTCCATGCTGGACAAACGACTGACAATAGATTCGAACCTCTCACTTTGAAGTCTGAGGGTGTCCAGTATCTGTGATGCTACGTCAGAGGAGAAACCTGAGCCTGCGGCGAGCTGGGAAGGGGAAGTCATGGTAATCCTGTCACTGCTGGATTCAGTCACTGTATCACTGTTTGCAGTAGCCTCCTCTGTGCGGCACTCGTTGTCTGTAGGCCCAGGGTTCATTTCCACATCGCACAACATAAGAGGTATGCAGCGACAAACACGAACAACAAACCCTGCAGTTTGTTCCGTACGGCCACCACTCTAGTTCGCATTTTCAACACGAACTTGACACGCTTCGCCATGAAGTTCAGAAACGTGCCAAGGAACAGGCCACAACTTGCCCGAAATCGCACGTTGTCCACAGGCATGGTCACTGATAGTCACAAATTTTATATCACTGTCATCAGTGCACTTGCGCTAGGTGACTGTCAGGCCAGGTTCTGCCAAAGGCACTGAGTAAAGCGCTAATTAACAAAAACGACTAATTTCCAAGAGAGCTCAGGAAAAAGCGTGTTGTCGCCACAGTGAGATCATCTCAGCCCGTGAGAGAGAGAGAGAGAGAGAGAGAGAGAGTGATGTGTGTGTGTGTGTGTGTGTGTGTGTGAATGTGTGTGTGTGCGTGGTCGCGCGCGCGCGGTGCGTGTATGTGTGTGTGTGTGAGAGAGAGAGACAGAGAGATAGAGAGAGAGAGAGAGGCAGACAGAGAGAGACGACAAGGTTAAGGACACGAAAAATAGCATTGAACAGCCTTAACGCCAAGCGGGGTGTAAGCTGGCTTACATTAGCATTGAACAGCCTTAACGCCAAGCGGGGTGTAAGCTGGCTTACATTAGTACGGAGAACGAAAGGGAAAGAACAGGAGGAAACAATAAGATACACCAAGAATAGACAAACACACATGACAAACACACATGACAAACACACATGACAAACACACAACCAGAACACTTAAGTAACCATACATTCATGCGCACATCAACACTTCTAAACTAGAAGTGTTCATCGTACAATTAAGAACGACAATTAACATTCAAAATACGCAGGGACGACTACACAACTACATAGCGGAACGTGACAGAGTTTATGAATGCCTTTGTCTTTCTCTATCTTCTTTGTCTGATAATAATCTATGTATTACTCCATGCCTCGTTTCTAAATCATGCTGACATTATTAGGAGGTAGCCTTTTCTTTCTGGTATTAATCGCCTCTCTGCAATATGATTAGTAAGACATTATAACATCTTTATATTCTGATGCCAGGATCTAGGATAGCCACTAGATATTGTCGACTCGCGAATGGAAATGAAAATAAATTACATTTAAATCGAACTGCATTGTATTTCCAACAATGAAAAACACAGTGAACCTCATTTTGAACACTGATAAGACTTTGACATCAATTTTTTTGTATTCTCTCCTTTTCTTGTACACCAATTACTTTCTGCATTGAATCCAATTATTCTATATCAAAACGGGCAATTAAACAACAATATCACTTGTTTGTAGTAATTAATACGTACTTTTGAGGATGGAAATTGTTTTTAAAACGAAAATAACCAATTGTATTTCACATTTTCGTCTATGCTGAAAGCCAATGTTGTTTGTATGAATTGATAAGATGGTTCTTAAATTCTCAAACAAAACGCAATATTGCTTCCTGCTCCCTGACTAATCCATGCGATACCAAATCTATCTTCAATACGAACAGTGTTTACATTATCAATCCATTTTGTTATTTCCCTCTTCATGCTCTTAAAATAGCATTTCATTGGCCTGTTTGCATAATCTGTAAGCAGTAATCTAACTTTTTTTTCACCAATGCTTAATATACTTGATTTTTAATAACGTGATTTTTCAGTGGGTATCTGTCAGATTCATCGTGAGCAATTTGTCAAAGGAATGAAGGGGTATATTTCAGAAACATTTTAGTGCAAATGTGTGAGAGATCTCCATTTTGTTTACTGTCGTAAATTGCCAAGATATCTTTCGCACACACGAGCATCGGTTCTGTCTGTACAGTTTCCAATAACATGAAGAACCAACTGAATTCAATTTTCTTACAGCTTTAAAATTTCCAATCCTTTCAGAAAACGTTTCAGTCAAAGCAACGCTCAAACTTATTTTCATGGTGAAAATTAGTCCCAGATATTTACAGAAGTTCATTGTCTTAATTTGTGTTTCCATAGTGCCATTTTCCATGCGCTGAAAGAGGGTCTACCCGTTCAAAATAAAGTTACATTAGTTTTGTCGAGATTAGCCGTAAGATACAATCTATCTGCTTCTTGTTTTAAAACATTTAGCTGATTTTGTGTCAGAAAAGAGTATTACAATATGGGCAAAAAGCAACAAAAGTAATTCAACTGCTCCTGGGATCACTGGCATTCATTTTGTTTTCACTTGACAGTTCAACAGCCAATACATTAATAATGAGAATAACTATGGGCTGCGAAAACAGCCCTGTTTAACGCCTCTTGACGAGTGAAAATCATCGGAATACAAATCTTTATTGCAAAAAGCACGATGTAACATTTCTCACACGCGCGCATAACCAGTTTGACACCACCTTTCCAGGACGTTACCAGCATATGTTGTTTACAAAGTTGAAGCTTTTTGGAAATCTACAAAGCACTTAAAGTTTAAAAATCTGTAATGCAATTTTTTTTAAACACATAGAGAGCTACTGTACTTCATCTCAACCGCGTGGCATAACCAGATGACTAAACTGCGCAGACGTTGCACGGGTAATGTCTGGATTTGCAGGATTGAAGCTTTTGGGAAGGCAAGGGCAATAGAGATGAAAGGGAGGGGGATCAATGTTGGCGAAAAGACATAGGATGAGCATGGACTGTGTGACAAGGAAGGGGTAGCTACTAGAATGAGAGTGCACGAGTGTGTGTAGGGTAAGTGGTAGTGGTGTGGTGGTGTGTGCGGCGTGAGTGGGGGAGAGTGACGAGGGGGGGGGCGGAGGGGAGGTGAGTGCATGGTGGTGCGTGGTGTGTGGGTGAAGTGGGAAGTGCGTTGTGCATGAGTGTCGTGTGTGTGTGTGTGCGTGCGTGTGTGCGTGGCGTGCGTGCGTGCGTGCGTGCGTGCGTGCGTGCGTGCGTGCGCGCGCGTGTGTGTATGTGTATGTGTGTGTGTGTGTGTGTGTCTGTCTGAGTGCGCGCGTGCCACCATGCGTGCGCGCGTTCACGCGAGCGTGCGCGCGTGCGTTCGTGTGTGCGTGCGTGTGTATGCGCGATTCTGATCTTAATGGGTTTGGCCCTTTAAATTTCAACAGAACGTAGTGACGCCGGATGAGGAAAAGTCCAACCAATGTGGAGAGCTCCGGTATGTATTCACGTTTCGAAATGTTTTCCTTATACCTCTAAAAATACTACCTTTGTTCAATGCTCGGGCCTTTGTATGTATTTCGTCTATCAGTAAACAAACCCGTCTTTTTCCTCGTCATTTTCCTCAGAGAAGTGAATTCCGAGTCCGTTTTCCTTCCTCTTTCATTTTTATTGCATTTCATTTTATTATTTTGTTTATTATATATTTAAA
>JAFLJL010014644.1:0-5000 GCA_018398815.1 Conus ventricosus | reverse complement strand
GAGACAGACAGACAGAGACAAAGACAGACAGACAGACAGACAGTCAGAGTTGACACACTATCGACGTCATGTCCCTCACTATCGACGTAATGTCCCTAGCTCACCGCACCACTTTTCTACACATCCTGCCCCCTCTCTCTCTTCCCTCCCCCCCCCCCCCACCACTCCCGCCCAACCTCCCCACTGCCCTTCCCACCACCACCATCCCCACCATCCCCACCTCTCTCCTCCTGCCTCTTTCCTCAATGGCAAAGACAACGGAAGAGAAAGGGCGGAAAGAAAGAAAGATGACAAAGATGAGGGTGGTGGTGATGGTGGGGGTGCAGATGGATGTTGGGGAAACGGCGGAGGAGGATGGAAGTGGTAGGCATGGGAGGTGGGGGGGGGGGGGGGGGGGGGGGGCAGAGGGTTGGTCAGGGGGGAGGGGGGTGGGGGGGTGGGGGTTCAGAGGGGAAATGGCATTGGGACAGGGACGGGGTGGGGGTGGGGGTGGGGGGAGGGGTGAAGAAGAGGAACCGTCAGAGGCCGGCGTAGTCCAAGACAAAGGCAGGCCCGGGTCCTTTTGCCTATCTGGGCACCGAACGGGATGGGTAGTGACAGGTTTAATGACCGCCCATGAATCACACCACTCCTCAGCCACCCCAGTGTGTGTGTGTGTGTGTGTGTGTGTTGTGTGTGTGTGTGTGTGTGTGTGTGTGTGTGTGTGTGCATGCTTGTGTGTATGCGTGCTTGCGTGCGTTGCGTACGCGTGTATGTGTGTGTGTTTGCGCTTGCGCGCACGCGTAAGTGTGCGTGTGTATATGTGAAAGCGCGCGTTCAGACAGACTTATCGAACGTGCGCCATCAGGAAAAAAAGAGCAACCAGAAAAAACAACAACAACAAAAAACAAATATCCCCCCCACACACACACAAGCGCGCGCGCGCGCGCGCACACACACAACACACACTCACCACACAACACACACACATACACACACACACACACACACACACACACACCACACACACACACACACACGCACTCACACACACACACACACGCGCGCGCGCGCACACACACCACACACACTCATCACACACACTACGCGCGCGCACACACACACGCACACACACACACACACGCACACACACACACACACACACACACGCACAACACATACCACACACATGCACACACACACACCGCAGACACACACACACACACACACACACACACACACACACACACACACACACCACACCACACACACACACAGACGCACGCACATACACAGAGGGCAAACGGAATTCGACAATCCCCTCCTCTCTCATCCTCCATTCACTTCCTTAGGGGCCAGCGTCTAGGTAAGATGCAAAACAGCATCCACAATCTTCCGGAGAATGACAACAATCAAACTATCACATACAGCAGCCAGCCAGCACTTTAACACACGTGAAAAGCCACGGCAGCAAGGCAGTTACCAATGCAGACAGCTGTGAAAAAAAATCCACTTTGAACGCTAATATAAAAGAAAAAAAAGGCAATAGGTTCCAACAGTTCAATGGCCGTAGAGATTTGCACGGCAGAGATTCACCATGTGTTGTAGGGCATCGCAGACCCTAGGTCAATGTACGAGACCAAACAAAACCGCAGGGCAGGGTGACAAACACAAAACTCCAGACGTGCGGAAAACAAAACTTTAGGCAGGTGAATAAACAACACTGTAGGAAGGCACGAACATGGCACTACAGGATGGCAAACAATCAAAACTGTCCACAAGTATACAACAAAACTACAGGTAGACAACAAGCTACAGGCAGGTAGACAAACAAGCTACAGGAGGAGACAACAAGCTACAGGCAGGTAGACAAACAAAGCTACAGGCAGGTAGACAAACAAAGCTACAGGCAGGTTTAGACAGCCAAAGTTTTACAGGCAGTTAGAAAATAAACTTTGGGCCCAGTTAGACAAAAAAAAACTACAGGTAGAAAAAAAAATTACGGGCAGGGTAGACAAAAAAAAATTTACGGGGGGCATAAAAAAACTGCAGGTTGACATACAAAACTCGGGTTTTGGACATCCCAAAACTAAGGTGGGACAGGGGGGGACTTAAAAAATTTACAGGTAGTATAAAAACTACAGGTAGAACATACAAAAACTACTGGAAAGACAAAAAAACCCACGGGGAAAAAAACCCAAAAAACTAGGCATTTTTGAAAAAACAAAACAATGGGCCCATTTTTTAAAACCAAAAAACTTTAGGCAGGATGAAAAACCAAAATATAGGCGGGAAGAAAAAACAAAAAAAATGGGCCCAGGAAGATAAAAAAAAACTTTTGGCGGAAAGGAAAAACAAAAACAATAGGCGGGAAAGATAAAAAAAAACTATAGGCGGAAGACAAAAAAAAACTTAGGCAGGAAGCCCCAAAACAAAAAAAATAGGCGGTGGGACAAACAAAACCTTTGGGCGGGGAAGAAAAAAAAAAATATAGGCGGGTGGGACAAAAAAAAAACCTAGGGGCGGGTTTGGGACAAAAAAAACTATAGGCGGGGTAGCAAACAAAACAAATGGCGGGGAAGCAAACAAAAAAAATAGGCGTTAGACAAACAAATTTTAGGGGCCCATTTAAAGACAAAAAAAAATTTTGGCAGGTAGACAAAAACAAAACTATGGGCAGGTAGACAAACAAAAATATGGGCGGGGGTAGAAAAAGTAAAGTTTGTGCGGGGAAAAATCAACATTTTATAAGAAGGTTTTTTAAAACGGAAAAAAAAAAACTATGGGATGAAGACGAACAAATTTTATAGACGGGTTTTGCCCAACAACAACAAAAAAACAACAAAAGCAAAAAAACCAAAAACCCATTTATCTCGCTGTTCGAAAAGCAAGGGTTTTGTCTCCCCGGAATTTTTCCCCCAAAAAATTTTCTGTTGTGAGGGATTTAAGTTTTCGAACGGGTTTTAAAAAAATTTTTTTGCTTTAGGTTTATTTTTTTCAGAGCAGGCCCCCAAATTAAAAAAATTTTAAAAGGTTCCCCAAAGTTTCTTTAAAAAGGGGAAATTTGGGGGGGAATTAAAGGGGAAAGTAAAGAAGGAGGAAAGGGGGGGGGGGAGGGGGGGGGGGGGGGGGGGGGGGAAAAGGGGGGGGGGGGGGGGGGGGGGGGGGGAGAGATTGGGAGGAGGGGGGAAAAGAGGAGGGGGGGAGGAAGGGGGGGAAAGGGGGGAAAAGGGAAAAAGGGGGGGAGGGAAGAAGAGCCGACGACGACGAAGAAAAGAAAAAGAAGAAAAAAGGAAAAGGGAAAAAACGAAGAGAAGAAAAAGAAGAAAAAAAAAGGAAAGGGGAAGGGGAAAAAAAGGAAAATGGAAAAAGAAAAAAAACGAAAAAAAAAGGGGGGGGGAAAAAGGGGGAAGGGGGAAAGCGGGAAAGAAGGAGAAGACGGGGGGAGGGGGGAGGAAAAGGAAAAAGAAGGGAAAAGAAGGGAGGACAAAAAGGGAAGAGAAAGAAAAGTGGGAAAAAACATGGGAAAAAAAGAAGGAGAAGGAAAAAAAAAGGGGGAAAAAAAGGGGGGGAAAAATATTAAAAAAGGGAAAAAAAAAGGGGGGGGGAAAAAAAAAGGACGAGGAGGACAAGAAAAAAAAAGGAAAAAAAAAAAAAAAAAAAAAAAAGGGGGGGGGGGGGAAAAAAAAAAAAAAAAAAAAAATAAGGGGTTTTTTTTTAAAAAAAAAAATGGCCCCAAAAAAAAATAATTTTTTTAATTTTGGAAAACCAAAAAATTTTTTTTCCCCCCCCCCCCCCCCAAAAATTTGGGGAAAAAAGGGGGGGTTTAAAAAAAAAAAAAAAAAAAAAATTAAAATAAAAAAAAAAAAAAGGGGGGGGGGGAAAGAGGGGGGAGGGGGGGGGAAAAAAAAAAAGGGGGAATTTAGGGAGGGAGGGGTTTTTAAAAAAAAGGGGGGGGGGAGGAAGGGGGGAAAGGGGGAAAGGGGGGGTTTTTTGGGGGGGGGAAAGGGGGGGAAAAAAGGGGGGGGGGGGGGGGGGAAAAAAAAATTTTTAAAAAGGGGGGGGGGGGGGGGGGGGCCGGGGGGGGGGGGGGGGGGGGGGGGGAAAAAAGGGGGGGGAAAAAAAAAAGGGGGGGGTTTGGGGGGGGGGGGGGGGGGGGGGGGAAGGGGGGGAAATTGGGTTTCCCCCCCCTTTTTTTTTGGGGTTTTTTTGGGGGGTTTTTTTGAAAAAAAAACAAAGGGAAAAAACCCCCAAAACTTTTTTTAAAAAAAAAAAAGGGGGGTTTTTGGGGGGGGGTTTTTTTTTTTTTTTTTCTTTCCCCCTTTTAAAAAATTTTTTAAAAAAAAAATTTGGGTTTTTTTTTTTTGGGGGGTTTTTTTTTTTTTTTTTGGGAAATTTTTAAAAAATTGGGGTTTTTTAAATTTTTTGGTTTCCCGGGGGGGGGTTTTTTTTTTTTTTTTTTTTCTTAAAGGGGGGGTTTTTTCCCCCCCAAATTTTTCCAAAAGGGCCCGAAAGAGAAAAAGGAGGAGAGGGGGAGGGAAAAGGGGAGAGAGAAGAGGGGAAAGGAGGAGGGAAGGAGGGGGGAGGAGGGAGGGGGGGGGGAGTGAGAGAGAGGGAGGAGAGGAGAAGAGGGAGAAGAATGTATAAAGGAAAAAGAGCTGTCGAGGATGTGCGGAATAAGAAGATATGGAAATGAGGGAAAAGAAAGGAGAGGAGTGAAATGTTGTGATGGAAAATGGGAGGAGGAAGAGAGAGAGAGTGAGGAGAGAGGAGAGAGAGGAGAGAGGAGAGGAGGAAGTGAGGAGAGTAGAGAGAGAGGGAGTTTTGCAAACAGCAGGCTTGTTTCTGTTGAGCGAAAGGTGTTGGAAAAAACAAGACAACGGACATGCATGCGCTGACATCTGCAACGGTAGCGACAATTCCAAGCAATCGGACGGGCGTAACACTTCTTCACATATAAACCGTTCCCAAAGATTTTGATACTCAGAAATATGAGAAGAAATGTTAGTTCAGTTTTGTTT